>JIBL01000001.1:0-145259 GCA_001593455.1 Cryptosporidium baileyi
TGTTGTTGTTGTTGTTGTAGTAGTAGTAGTAGTAGTTGTTGTTGTTGTTGTTGTTGTTGTAGTTGTTGTAGTAGTTGTTGTTGTTGTCTTCTTTGTAGTTGTAGTTGTAGTTGTCTTCTTTGTAGTTGTAGTTGTAGTTGTTGTCTTCTTTGTAGTAGTAGTTGTTGTTGTGGGTTTCGTTGTTGTTGTAGTGGTAGTAGTTGTAGTGGTAGTAGTTGTAGTGGTAGTAGTTGTAGTAGTTGTAGTAGTTGTAGTTGTAGTAGTAGTAGTTGTAGTAGTTGTTGTAGTTGTAGTAGTTGTTGTTGTTGTAGTAGTAGTTGTAGTAGTTGTAGTAGTTGTAGTAGTTGTAGTAGTTGTAGTAGTAGTAGTAGTAGTAGTAGTAGTAGTAGTAGTAGTAGTTGTTGTTGTTGTTGTTGTTGTTGTTGTTGTTGTCGTTGTTGTTGTTGTTGTTGTTGTATGTTTTACACCTTTACATTTTGTAAATGGAATATATATCTTCTGTTCCATATCAAATATTTGTCCTTTATCAAAAGAATTTTCATTATTACAAGGTACATTTAATTTTGGATCTACCAGCAAATAGTTTGTATTAGGACCTGATTCAACTGTTTTAGTAACTTGTGAACGATATACACCGGCAAATGAGTTTGGTATTGTTTTACCTGTAGATCTACTCACTAAGTTACCAGATTGAGGATTAAATGGACAATTAGAATATGGATCTACTGGTAGACCGGTTGAAGGATCTACTCTAAACCCAGTAGAAGCATCTAAATCATATCCATGACTCCAGGAACAAGATCTAGATCCCGAAATTGTCGAGTCCTTGTTTGGATCCTTCAATTCACCGTTTACGATGCTAACGGGCCAATTCATGGATTTATCAGTTGAATAACCTGTAGTAGAGGTCATATTTAATTCTTGGGTAAAACAAGACTCACTTCTAATACCTGCAACTGAATTTTCCAAAATGGAACCGGTTTTTGGATCATACATAACATTTGTACTATTGTCAAATAGTAACAAAGAAACAGGATCAACCATTTTTTTGGTGTTGGGTTCAATTGGAATTCCAGAATCATCTAATTCATAAGGTGCAATGTAAGAGCTAGAAGTAGTAGTCAGGCCGGTATGTTTGCCTGTATAAGGATCAAACGTCTTCCCAGTAGAATCTAATAAAAGAAATGTCTTCTTATCTAAATTTGAAGGGAGTGGTGGTAAAGTAAATTTCCCGTTTGTTACTGCACCTGAAGATTCAATTTGCATTTCTAATCGATTACTCGATTTGAATGCAAATATGAAGATCGGATTAATAATAATGGCCATTAAGGCCATTATTGATGAGCTTGCTTTGAAGTTCACCATTTTTTTAGGTTCCGTTCAAATTATAGTAATAATACTTGCTTCTTGTACAGTTAACCACTTTAATTTATAAATAGCAGAATTAAGACAACCCAAACTATGATTAGCAAGTGCTCCTTAAGTTTAGATTTATAAATGTAGCGTTAATTCAATGACAATTTTAGTTGTCAACAAGAGTTATTACAAGTGCATTCAAAATGCACAATATGCCTGTTTGTTGCAAGCAGGATTTGCTTATCTTATGTATTCATTTTTTTAAAGTATACACTCGCGTACAGCAACGTATAATTATCTATTGCATGTATTAGGGTGCAATACGGGTTAGACTTCTCAAATACGTCAATAATTACCAAAAAAATCCAAATACATGCACCTCACACATTTTAGGCGGTAAATTACTTTGGACTTTTATTTTTGTAATCAAAATTAAATAATTTTAAATGTTCAAAATAGCGCTTAATGGAATAAAACTATTTATGAAAATAAGAACTAGCTGCGGGTAGCACTAGTAGTCTAGTGGTAGGATGACGCGTTCCCATTGCGTCGGCCCGGTTTCGATTACCGGCTAGTGCAGTTTTCGCCAATCCGTTCTTTTGGAACAGAAATCTTTTCTAAAACGATAAATTTTACTAGACCAAACCTTATTCTTAAAATTAGATTTTTATAACTACACAGCTATGTATTTTTTTCTGATTAAATTCAACTACTCCAAGTCTATAAATTAGGATTTAGTTCTATTGCTAAAATTGTCAACTTTAATCAAAGTTTTGTTGGAGCTCTTGAAGGTAAACTATCTTTAGGCCTTTTGTTCATCCATGGAGGCTCTATTCCTGGATGGTTAGAAATATAGGGAGGATCGTTAGTGGAAGGTATTTGACCTGCAGGCAAGGGTGGGTGTCCTATTATTTCTGTGCTATTCAATGATCTCCATTCTGGAGGGAATCTTAATAAAGATTGTGCCTCTTTTAAATCATGTTCAAGTAACTGCATAACGACTTGTTGCTCCTCTATTTGTTTTTCTAATTTTCTGCAAGCTAAGAGCATTAAAATGACATCATTTTGATCTTGAGGTTCAATATTAGAAAAATAAGCGGCCATCTCTGTAAGACTACTATAAGGTCTTCTTCTTGTTGCTGAAAGACCACCTACAAATGGGTTTTTTGAAAATTTAGGACCAGTGCAAATTCCTTGTTTGGCCAAATATTTTCTTCTTTTTTCATAGACATTTCTAGCAGGTATTTCACCAGGAAAATCGTCCTCTTCAATATACTTGGGTGGGTTTACTGGTGGCGAACTATTAGAATCAATTAATTCTTCATCATCAATATTAGAATCTATATCTTCTAAGTCTCTCATGCCTCTGATATTAGCCAATTTTTTTTCTATCCCATACCATTTTGTACCACTAACCACATTTTCGTTTTGAGAAATTGGCTTTTCATTCTTCTTCTCATTCCTTTCTTTCAATTTATCTTCTATCTCAATGTCTTCACTTTTTGATTCATCGACCTCTTGAGTATTTGTTTTAACTACTGTCTCTTTTTGATCACTTTCCTTTTTATGTTTTCTTAAATGATGTCTTCTACAACAGTGTTTACTTCTTTTGACTCTATTATTTTGGCATGCAGTACTACAAATTGTTGCTATAGTTGTAATCATTTGCCAAAATGCAGGATCTAAAAATTGAAAATTTGCTGGATCAATGTTTTTTTGATTATTGATATTACCCTTATTTTCAACTAAATTTGTCGGAAATGTATTATTTGACAAAATATTACTGGGTATTTCTTTTTGAATTAACTCATTTCTCTTAATATCGCTCATATTTTTTACTTCATTGTTTATTTTTGAAATTCTATTTTGAGAAACAAATTTAGTTTCATCTTTATTTGTTAATTTGATTTCTTCAGTAGATCTTATAGAATCCGAATTTAAATTCAAAGCTTTATTTTTGGAAATAAAAACATTAGTTTCTGGAATCGTATCTTTTCCTAAAATCGTTGCATCAGATAAATTTGAAGACAGATTCAGAGATGAATTTTTACCAGTTAATTGAGAATGAAAATCTATTTTTGAAATATTCTCTCCAATTCCTGTAGGATCAAAATTATTGGGTTGAACTTTATTTATAAAAGATGTTTTATTCTCTATTATCTTTGTCAAAACTTTGGGATTATTAATTACTTTATTGTTTATTCCAATTTCCTGAGAAATAATTTTTGCATTTAAATTATTTGATACTTCCTGTTCATTCTTTACTATAAACTTTGTCGTTCCTGCCTTCAATGAACCTGGATCTTTAATATTTAAACTAGATTTATTATCATTAGGTATAGGTTTCTTAGATAATATATTTTTGTTTATTGGCAATATTTTTGCAGGATTTTGACTAGATGTTTCTGAAACAGGTTCTAATTTAGCTGAATCATTTTTTGTAAAAATTAAAGGTTTTGAAAATGTTGTGTCGTTTTTTACATCAATTTTGGATGTCTTTGTTACTAAAGATGGTTTTTTTATTATTGATAATTCTTTTTGAGATTTCAAAGGAATAATCCCTTTGTTCAATGGTGCAAGTTTCTTGCCTAATTTCAATATATCCGACATCTAATAAATCATTTATTCTTATTCTTAATTGAAAAAAATTAAAGAAAAAATCTTAATTACACACAAATGACATCTGAAAGTCTTGTCGCATAACACAATAAAAAAAAATATTTAAAATATTTACAACTAAACAATTGCTTCTCTCTATTACAATTACTTTATTCATATTTTTTAATACTTAAATAATTTAAATTTTATAAAAGTATTGATTTAAATATTAATATGCACTTCCTAGACTAACATAGGGCATTCTCTTAGGTCCTGTAAAAGATAATAGAAACATTGCAATTAAGAATGTATACAATACAGAAAGTAGAGATCCCAAATATAGAGCTATAATTGAAACTTTATATCTTGGACTTGACTTTGGAGATCTTGACATGATTAGAAATGTGATGCAACCTATTGGTGGAAATAGGAAAGATAAAAAAATAGATATTAATGGAAAACGAATTTCTCTTAGGTTCCAAAGAGATAATTCTTGCTTTCCATTAGATACTCCAATTAAGCTTCTTATTAAATTATTAATCAAATGCATTTTTTCTTTTTTGAATTTTTATTAAATAAGCATTTCTTATTCTGCATTATTATTTTAGATCCATGATGCATATTTGCTTATCCAAAAGTTATAGCGGTTATAACATAAAATTAAAAAATAATAGTTACAATTCATGAAATTAATGGAAAACTCACACATAAAAGAGACATATGAGTAAACTGCAGAAGTTCTATATTTTGCTAATTTAAATGTAGATTTCTGCTTTTTTTGTTAAAATTTAAATATGCAAAATAAGTGTGTATTAACGCGCAAAGGTATAATATTCGATATTTTTGAAACCTAAATGCCGCATATTTTTGGAGACGTAATGAGACACCATATTATAATTGTAACTAAATAATTACATCTCCAAAAATTTTGATAATTTGTTCGATTTCTGGAGTTACTACTTAACTAGATACATCTCTTAATTTGAAGATTCGGATTAGAGTTTTTGAAAAGTTTTTTTCTAGGGTTTTTATAAGTTTAGGATGCCAGTCCAAATTACGGATCTAAGAGAATTTATTAATACTTCGCGTCGCCCCGATGCAAGATCAGTTACTGTTGTCAAAGTTAAGAAAGATAATCATACAACTACTAAATTTAAGATTAGATGTAGCAGATATTTGTATACATTGGTTATGAGAGATCTTGAGAAGGCAAGAAAGCTTGAATCTTCATTACCTCCAACACTTAAGAAGTTTACAGTTACACGCTCAGGAAAGAAATAAGTGGATTTTTAGAAGATATGCTATCTAGCGAATACTTGAGATTTAAGTACTTAATTAAAATAGGTCCTAGTGTTCATAATACTTTCTCTTAACAAAATTAACTATTTCTCTTCCGTGCGACTACAAATCTTTATATTTTAATTTTGCCTTAGCTAGCTATCTATACTGTTTTCCAATAAATATTTACATCTTAATCTGCATTCTTAGATGATGAACTTATACATTTACGAGTTTATTTGACACGCGGTTGTCTTTGATTGCTTTGTTGCCTCACCGTCGCCCTAAAGAATGGAATTACACCCAAGATTGTTATATTATGACTAAATCATGACTATAACTAAAGAGTTGTTTCAAGAGCTTAACTTTTTAGTGGAATCTGAACAATATGAGTCTGCGATGCACATTTGTGATAAAATTAAGGCTCAAGGTTGTTTAGATCATACTGTTCAAAGAACTAAAGTTTATTGTTTAATTCAAAGGAAAATGTGGAACCAAGCACTATCTCTCATTAATTTTCTGGAGCAAAATGGAGTAGATTTACCTTATGAAAAGTCTTACTGTTTATATAGAATGAATCATCTTAAAAAAGCACTAGAAGTATTAGAATCATTGGGTGATCCTCGTAATGCACTGCAAAAAGAAGAAAATAGAGCCATTTGCTATCTTAAAACTCAAATTTTGTATAGACTTGGTCGTTTGAAAGAATGTAATGATTTATATTCTATATTAAAATCTAATTTGTCCCAAAATCATTTGGAGGAATTAGAAATGTTAGAGATTAACCAATTGGCAGTTAATTCTCTTTTAAGCAAACAAGGTTTTATTATTGAAGATAACGAAGTTCCAGAATATATAACAGATTCTTTTGAATATTGGTTCAATCGCTGTTGCTTGTATTTGTCTATTCGTGAATTTGATAATGCTCTAACTGCTCTAGAAATGTCCGAATCCATTTATAATTCAAAAGAAAATGTTGAGGATCAAAAACTAAACAATTCATCGGATTTATGTTCTTTTAAACTTATGAGAGCATATATTCTGCAACAGTGTGGAAATAATAACGACGCTATGAAGCTTTATGAAGAGTGTTTTAAAGAATTTGGTTTAGACAAAGCAATGTTGGAACCTTCTATGATTCATCTAAGTGTTGTAGCATATAATAATAGTACGTCGATTCTTAAGAATCAAAAACTATATACATATATTGATGGTTTAAAACGTCTTTCAATAACTTCTAAGGATCAAATAGAGCATAAAATGACAATTAATCAAAATTTCATTATATCTCTTAACAAAGCATTAATCCAATATAATGAGGATGAATTTAGACGCTATCTTATGGAAGCTGAGAAGTATTCAAGAAATGATCCAAGACTCGATATATTTAAAATAGGAATATGTTTATTGCGAGGAAATAAAAAGAAAGCACTTTTTCATCTTGATCTTTCACACAAGAAATATCCAGGCGAAATAACACATTCTATATCATTAATAAGAATTTTACTTAAAATGGGAAGAATAAATCTTGCATTAAAAATGATTGATTCTATACTAGAACAATATGTTAATTTTGAGAATTTAAATATATCTGCAAATACATTCGAACAGTTTATTGATATATTAATATATACTACTATACAAAAATTCTCTAACTCTGCTCTAGAAATTATTAAACAAAAATTAAATTTTGTTTTAGTTGAAATAAAATCAAAAATTAACGATCATATTGTGAATAAGAATGAAGTACCATCCTTATTATGTATTTTGGGAAATTATCTCTTAAAATGTGGTTTGTACAAAGAAGCATCTGAGTGTTTTCTATTGATTGTTGAGAGTTTTCCTAACTCTGACTACTATAAAGCATTGACAGGTTACATAGCTTCTTCTACTCTTAGTGGTCTTCATTGTCCGAAAAAATACGTGAGACAATTAGATAAGGAACTTCCCAAAGATATATATTCGATTGACCCTGAGCAATTAGAGAACTCAGACGTTCCAAAGAGTCACACAAGAAATGAACAAATGTCTGCTCAATCAGTTAATGGAACTAACGAAATAAAGAAAAAAAGTAGGAAAAGAAGAAGAAAACCTAAATATCCGAAAGGATTTGATCCACTTAACCCCAAACCACTTGATCCAGAAAGATGGCTTCCAAAGGAACAAAGATCTTCATTTAAGAAAATGAGAAATAGAAGTCAGAAAAAAGGACAGGTGGAAAGGGGTGGACATCAAGGTGCTTTAAAAAACGAGAATAACATAGTAAAAGACGTTCCTTCTACGGCGAAACAGTCCGTGCTCACCGAAAACTCAAAGAGAATTCATAGAAGAAAAAGACGCTAAGATTGATAATTTATTAGCAGTTGTTTAGAATGGAAATCTCGTTATCTACCTTAAGTAATTTGTCTATGTCCGATGTTTCTAGTAATAGGGAACTAAAGTGCTTCAATAGACCAATTCCTCTTACCTAAAAAGAAAGTATAAATTTTGCAGATTTTAAATTAAGAAACTTACCTCACTAGATAGTGTAGGGATAAATGCAACGTGAAAGTCACCACTATATAGATCTCTTATTTGTTCCAAATACTTTCTCTGCATATTTCTTCTATCTTGATATTTAGAATGTAGTAGCTTTGAGTAATTAAGTAATTTGTTATAATTAAAGACCAATTTATTAGTAAATTCTCTTAGTTCCGTAGGATCGGACGGTATTTCTTCTTTGAAATACTCGTGAATACGGCACTTATTCTTCGGATCGTTTTCTTGAGTATTTTCCTCTCCATCGGAAGAGGTTTCTATCGGGAACATTACTTGATTAACAACTATATGGGAACAACTTATTGATTGTTTGGCAAGTTCTTGAATTAGTCTTTCTGTTTCATAAACAGAAAGAAATTCCGGTATACAAACACAAACAAAGGATGTTTTGGATGGGTCCTGAAAAGTTTCTTTAACTGATGTAGTAATAGCCTTTAAATCGTCTAGTTTCGAATGCAGGATGTCTTCCTCTATGGCATTGCCACTTACAGAATTAATTAATTGAAGAGCTCCTGACATATTTTGCTTTAAAGAGGAAAGTTTTGAAAGGCCTTTTTCTAGCAAACTTGGAAAACTTAAAAGTCTCAATGTGTGCCCGGTAGGAGCAGTATCAAACACAATTACGCTATAAGACATTGATTGAACAGATTGCATTAATGTTGCAAATCCTAAGGCCTCGTCTATTCCTGGAAGAGCAGAAACTAAATCTGGAAGAAATTTAGAAAATAAATTGTTCTCTTCTTTTAATTTGAATTCAACCGCTTGTTGATAAGATGCATCTAATTCCATTGCGTATAAATTATTATATCCATTGACTAATGAAGGAGTATTGCTGAATTTTTGAACGAAAGCATCACTTAAATTATGTGCAGGATCTGTAGAAAGGATTAGAACCTAAAAAATTGTTAATTACATAATATCTAGAATTTTAAAATTAACGACTTACACTTTCTCTCTCTTCTGCTAATTTGGAAGCTATCGAGCAAGAAGTCGTAGTTTTTCCAACTCCACCTTTACCACCGACAAATATCCACTTCAAAGTTTTAATGGCAAACAAAGACTTCAATGAAGTATCTAGATCATATTCAACATCAAAATAAAGAGACGACATAATATTACATTTAGATTTAAAATATTTTCCTGTCAAATAAACGAGAGGTAAACTCTCATAAACATTTTGGCTTTATTAAAACATAAAATTTTCAATAACTTTAATACCTGGCGCATGAAATTTCTGCTGTCTTGTTTAAACTTCAAGTTTAATATTTGTGAGGGGGTTCGACTTGAAATATAAAAGTTATCTATTTTATTGATAAATATCTGATCTTATTCTTTGAAAATATATTACTTTAATATAAAATAAAACCAAAAATACTTAAAAATTGACGTCTACTAATGCTTAAAGTTATAAAGCTGTTCTTTGTATTAACTCTCTCTTTCACACCTTTCTTCGTAACATGTTTATATAACACTAATTCTCAGGTTAAAGTAATTAAAGGTGAACAACTTAAAAAGTTAATTAAGCAACATCCAGTATTGATAGTCGAATTCTTCGCAGAATGGTGTGGCCATTGCAAGGCATTTGCTCCTGAATATGAAAAGTCAGCCAAGATACTTCAAGGAATAGTGCCTGTAGTTGCAATAAATGATCAGGATGATATGGTAGAATATGGTATTCAAGGATTTCCAACTGTAAAAATTTTTACGGAACATTCAAGTCAACCAAAGGACTATTCTGGCCCACGAACGGCCGATGGAGTAGTAAATGCAGCTTTAGCTGCTTTAAAGGACGTGGTAAACACGCGTACTAAAGGAAAAAACAAGAATAATAAGAATTCAAAAGATAAGGAAACTAAAAAGAAAAATGTCAAGTCAAAAGTAATCGAATTAACTGATGAGAACTTTGATAAATTAGTTCTGAACGACTCCGAAAATTCTTGGTTCGTAAAATTCTACGCACCTTGGTGTGGACATTGCAAGAGTCTTGCACCTGATTGGGAAGATTTAGGGCGACTTGCAGAGGATAGAGTTAAAATTGCAAAACTAGATGCAACTAAGCACACAATGCTTGCTCATAGATATAAAATTCAGGGATTTCCAACTCTTCTAATGTTTCCTGCGGGAAAGAAGAAAGAGACAAATCCAATAACATATAATGGACCTAGATCAACAAATGATCTACTTGAATTTGCGATTAAGTTCCAATCTACTTCCATAACTGTGAAACAACTTATTAACCAACAAGTTTTGGAAGATACTTGTTCAAAAGGACTTTGTGTCATTGCATTCCTTCCTCATATTGCCGATTCAAGTGATTCAGAAAGAGAGAAGTATTTAAATGTATTTAAGGACGTTATACGTGCGTCCGCAGCTTTATCTATCCGCTTCCTATGGTCTGAAGGTGGTGCTCAATTTGAATTTGAGGAAAAACTTCACCTTGCATTCGGTTATCCTGCTATCGTTGCAATAAACATTGAGAAACACAGGTTTTCAACTCACAGAGGTAGCTTTACGGTCGAGTCGTTAAATTCATTTCTTATTGCTTTAACTACTGGCCGCGCCCCAGTTGAACCATTACCGAAGCTACCTAATATTGTCAATACAACCCCATGGATCTCCAAGTCTAACTCAAAAAATGAAAAAAGTGGCGGAAACAAAATCTCTGACGAACTTTAGATAGATAATTCGATATTTCAAATGAATCACTTTCTTGAATTTCTGACCTTAATTATACTTTCAAAATCTCTGTGCATATTTTCCAGTTTGAAAGGTGCAACTGATCTACGCAGAGTTTGATTAATACACTTCCAATCAACCTTGCTTAAAACAATCCCTATGCAAACCTTTGAATAGGTTCTGATGTCGGGTGTTGGTCCGTTTATATTATTGTGAATAAATTCTAAACATTGCAATAAATGACTGCATTTAATTATATTCGTTCCTATTTTTTCAAGTACTACTGCAGTTGCTTTCAAAGCATTATAAATTATTATTGTGCTTCTATTCTTTAGTCCTTGATTAACTAGCTTTCCTAATAATTTATCTCCTGCTTTTATCGAACAAATTGTGATTAAAGTCTTTGTTGCATCGTTAGCAATGAATTTATTGCGATCAGTTGTGCGCTTAAGAATCTTTTCTAAAGAAATATCCAATAATTTTCCTAAGTCTAAAGATGATCCACAGTGAGTATACAAATCTTCAATTCCTTGCAGAGCACTTTTGCAGACGCAAGATCTAAGTGAGCAAACCCATCTTATAATGCTTTCCCCAACAACAGTAGTATTAATGATATTTTTTGTGTAAGTTTTTCCTAAATTACTTTTATTCAAGAATAATGAATGATATATGATTATTCTTCTCAAATTGGTTATTTCTTCTACTACCCGACCCCAATCTTCTATTAAAAGTTCACTGTTAAGTAGAAAATCAACTGCAGTTCTAGTAATTGTTTCTAAGCGTTCATCATTTATTGAATAATTTTCTGGAAAATCGATAATTTCCCGATCATTTTGATTGGAATTCGACTGACTCGAACCTTTAAAATTATTTTGAATTCGCTCCTTTTCTTTGTTTTTTTCCCTGAAACCAGCAACTTCTCTATTATTTAGAGATTTGAACTTGGATATTTTGTTAACTCCTGTCTGAATATTTTCAGACGTTTGATCATTATTTATTAAGATTTCATTATTAAGGTTTTTATCTATGCCAAATAATGAAGAAGAAAAATTAAAATCTGCAAAGGTAATAGCACCATCTTCAATGTCGGGTAATTGAGCATTTTCCAAAATTCTTTGATGCAACATTTTTAAAGGGTTGAATGGCGAATTTTGTTTTCTTTCTTTCGGAATTGCATCTACTGCAAGATTTATAACAGTATTAAAGTATTCAGTACCTACAACTGACAAATAAACTCTTAAACCGTCAATTGAACGACAAACGACCTCTTCTTCATCATCATAAATTGACCAAACCAAAGCTTGAACTATTCTAGTTGGGTTATAAGGGAATTTAGATGACATAGGTACGGCAAGTATTGCATATATAAGTATTCCTACTACTTCGGTACGAATAATTGAATTTTGATGTTGTACTAGTTTACATAATTGCATTATTAAACCATCTATCAGATATTCACGTGGTCTCTCAGTTACAGATGAATAATTTTTCCATGAAGTATCATCACTATTAGAAACTTCAAGTTGAGAAAAATGAATAATTTTTTGAATACATCTAATAGTTTCTGAATACGTAGTTACACATGAGTCACTTAAATGAAGAATAAGTTCGTAAATAAGATTTGTATTAACGATAAATCTTCCCGAATTTTCCAAATCATTCGATCTACTACTAATTAAATGTTTACACAACATATTGGAAAGCATTTTTTCTATAATAATATCTCCAAAACCTTCAGTATTACATGAGTGATTTTGTTCTAATTTTTTTGTTAATTTATCTAATATTTGTATTATATATTTTATTAGTTCAGAAACATTATTATTAGAATGCAAAATTTCTACCCAAGATAAAAACATAGAATCCCATTTTTGAAAATAAGCCAATTGTTCTAAATCATACTCTTCTATAACTTTATTTAAGCAATACTCTTTTTCAAAATTTAATTTTATGTCGTTATTTCCCAAAAAACCTTCCTCTTTACAACTCTTTTTATCGGGTGTATTGGGACCTCCACTAAATATTCCTCTTCCCCTCAAACTAAATTGTAAGAATTCACGACTATCTCCTGTTTCATCTTCATCCATCTTCAATTTCGGTTAATATTTACTTTTTTTCAAACTTAAATTATTAGAACTCAATTTTCTGTAATTATATCTGCCTATTAAATACTAAATCTAATATCCTATTGAAGTTCTATTCACTTTTCTTACTTGTTTACTTTTTGCAAAAATGATCACCCAAAACAAATATCAATATTTTTAACTTTACATGTATACAGATTAAATCGTGTATTTAAGGCGCCATCTGGCGTCCATTCCACACAAATTTGTTATTGGTCTCAGTCAAGAGTGATTTTAATTTGAAAAAAAAAAAAAACAAAATTTTGGATTAAAAATAAAAAACAAAAAGACTTCATGCTAAATGAATTCTTCATCGAAAGAAGAGGAGCCTATAGAACTAATATCTCACATTAAAGCCATATTCTATTTCCTTGGAGGTATATACATTCCAACAATTTATGAAACTGGCCGTGACGTGTCGATTATGAAGTAAGTTTTGAAAACTAACATAAAAATAAAGTATAAAGTTACAATAAATTTATCTTAAAAATATACTTATTTCAAGAATTTCTTTTGATAACAAAAATATTCAGAGAGGTAAGACGTATAGCCAGTCATTTATATTTTACAAACTTAACGTAAGCACAGATAGTTCTGTGACTCCTTTCCTAATTGAAGAAAGAATTAATAATATTCAAGGGATAGATCCACAACTAAAGTTAATGATAGCAAAAACCTTACCTGTAAGTAATAATTAAACATATACTAAAAATATCAGATTTATAATCTAATATTAGAAAATAATATCAATGAATTTAGAAATTCAAAATGAGAACTTCAAAAATAAAAAATGTATTTACATTACGTTTGATGAATTCCTCGATTTTTTAAGAAATGAATGCGAATTACTTGAATTAGAGTAATTTGAATTTATTTACTGAAATAGAGAAATAAATTTTTTTTAACTCGAATAAATCAATAAACTTTAACCAAGAATTAATTCAAAAAAAATGATTAAAATGTTCAATATTATAAGAGGAACTAATCAGTAAGTTAATTCGAATTCTAAAAACGTTCTTATTTAACTTACATCTTAAATATGTTCTGATTGCATATAAAAATATCGTTATTTGATTTTTTGCAGTTTCACCATAAATAGGTTTATCGAGACCATCTGTAAAACACGAGAGTTGTTGAATCAGTGTATTCATTAATATAATATACAACAAATTTATTAGCTCGTCCGTAACGTACATTTCCGTAAAAACCTCCGATCATTTAAGATCGCCAATGAGTTCAATACTAAAACAATCATTTCAAATAAATGTGTGAAGCAAAGGGTCATATTTTTAAAAAATGATTTAAAATAATTTGTATGTAAAGGATTCGCGGCGCTACAGAGGATCACTACTATTTGAAGTTTTTAATTTAAAATTCAATTCAACAAAATAAGGCAATCATTAAATAAGTTATTAAACCTAAATAAGTTAAAGAAATCAATACTTAAATATATATAATTAGAATTCTACATGACAGAACGATGTTAAACACAAAATATGTTTTTATTTAGGGATCGAAAGTATAACTATGTCTTGAAGGCAAAGAATGAAGGTGTGAATTCCTAAAAGAATTTGCACATTTAACATCCCTGTCAGAACTGAATTCTTCTATATTTGGGCACGATTGAACCGGTGTATTCTCATTCAAAGAGATGAACTCCGCATTTCCAAAACCCGAATTATTAGAAGAATCAACAGTAAGATTAATGTGTTTATTTATTTTCGAATCTGCACGCTTATTTTGACTAACATTCCTGATCATACCTTGGCGTCCAATACAACCTGTTAAACACGGAATAATATTTGAGATTGATCTACTTGACTTGAAAGTCTTGAAAGAAATAAGAGTCTTACCTATTTGGACAGATAAATATTCTTTTCCAAGCCTCATAGGACGTACAAATTCAACCAAAGAACCAAATTTACTCTTCATATCCAATAGACAAACCTGATAAGCGCTGTTGTGATAACAATGTTGAAGTTGTGCATGTGCTCTACTAACACTTATTTCTCCTAAACGAATATCTGAATTATGTCCTCTTCCAATACAAACAGGAGTATTTGTTCCACCGAATGAAACCACTATCTGACCCATCTTCGATGCATATTCCCCCTCTATTGGAACGAGGACCATATAAGGAAACTTAGGACGTGGAATTCTGAACAAAGGTAACACTGTGGTCGAATTACCAGAAGTCTTTATTCTCAATTGCGTTGGAAAACTAACTTTACAAAGTTCACAATCAAACTTCCTTAGGTGAAGACATACGGGTGAATTTACAGTATTAACTGATGTAGAAAAACGAGATACCCACTTCTTCAAGACATTAACAAACTTTCCTTTAATACGATCACGAATTTGCAAATAAGATGTTGAACTATTACTGCTAGATAACTGACTAATTTCCTCATTTTCGGAGTTAGTTAAATTGTTGTTTCTACCTGTATGTAGAAACCAGCCTGAAGGAATTTCAAGACGAGATTCAAGCCAAGTTCTTAGACATTGTAAGTGTACATACTGTAAAGAACCTTTACAATCACAAGGACAAATCAATGGATTAAGTGGCTCATCTGCATCACAAAACCCTTCGCCATCATCTGAAAGGCATATTCTACAACACTTGTGATAAATCTTGCCCTTTTTGCTATCACCAATATATTCATCAACTTCTTTAACAGTATTTTTAAATGAAATTTCATTAGATACATCTTTTGATACAATCTGAACTTTGGAATTAATTTTGTCGGGATCATCAAAAAAATCACACAATTTTTTCAAATTGCTAAAATCTTCTTGAATGTTATCTAAATTGGAATTGGAATCTAATAAATCCTTAATTTTGTCTTCTTGAATGATAGATGCGGTATTAGTGGTTTTATATACAAGATTACTTTTAGAACAGTCATCTAATACTCGATCTAAAAGGTTATACTTTGAGTCAATTTCTTGTTCGAAAGATCCAGTAACATTTAAGTTACAATTGTTTACCGATTGCGAAAAGTCATATTCTTCAACCTCTACAGACGGAACTACTCTTAAAAAAGATTCCATACTTGTGGATAAATCCTCTTGTCTCATTAATGGCAAATAAGGCACTTTAGAACATGCATCTTTTGCTGCTGATGAGGTAGTTATAATATCGTGAATCAACATTTTGCAACGACCAAATTTCAGCAAATCACCTTTATTAAGGGCTATTCCAGGAGAATTCCTAGGAGCAACAATCCAAACTCGATTATCCTCCTTATAATGACTTTTTCCTCTAAATGACTGAGTCCTAGAAAAAGCAGGAAAATTTGCTCTTAGTTGATTAGAAGAAGAAAATATATGGGAAGAAATACTATTATTTGAATCTTTGAAGTACTTATTTACGTCTTTTATAACTTCTATATGCCAAATATTTTTAAGTAAATATAATCTTATTATAGGTATAAATTCCATGCTAATGTCCTGAATATTTCGCATTTCTGTCCTATTTGTTGACTTCACATCTCGATTTGAATTATGATCAAAACTGTTCTCATTAAGTAGTGATTCTTTTAATTCAGTTTGAATCGAAAGTTGGCCGGTTTCATGATTTAAGAATAATATGTATGAATCACATTCGTCGCTAACGGTCACTATCTGATTGAACTTGGTTTTCTTTTCATAATCATATAGGCCATAAGATTCTCCCGAAGATGTCGTTGATTCAATCAACACAGAAAGTCCTCCTCCTTTCGGATAAAGCCTCATAATATCACACCAACCTAACCCAAATGTGGACAATATTACTTAGAAACGAACAATCACCAAGACCCATATATGTCTCCTCTAGTTGAATATAAATACGGTTATTACCTTATTTCTTGCATTACTTTTTAATATTTCTAATTTGAATTAAGTTTCTATTTCTATTCCACACAGGAAAAAAAACCCCACTTGAATTGGCGCCGACTAATAGCCTAATTTGCCCAATAATATTCCTCGTCTTCACAGACATATATGTCGCAGTATAGATAAATCCTCATATAAGAAACATATTTCTTTTCAAGGAAAAAGCAACTTCTACTAAATCTATAAGAAATATTAAATTATAACTTCTATTGCAAACTATTAGGGCTCGTTCAAACATGACAAAATTCCTGGGCCCAGTTATTCAATACTGGCTACCTTAGAATTCAACGAATTTCTCTTAAATATGCATATATATATATATATATATATATTTATTTATTTACTTATTTATTTATTTAGAACATCTACTCGACTGAATACTCCAGGTTTTAAAGATTCAAAAACTCCTAAATCTTTCTAATGCATTTCTAGTATCCATCTCTGCCAGGTTTTCAATCTCGCTGGACAAATTCTTGTCTTTTTCTTTCTCAACCTTATTTATATTTTGTTCCTTCTTTCTAAAGACTATCTCACGTGCTTTACTTCTTATCATCTTAGAATATGAAAGTTGCTTATTTCTGATTAAATTGGTGATCTTCGATCTTCCTCTTTTCTTGTTCTTCTTCTTGGTTTTAAGATTAGATTCGACTACTTTCTTCTCAAACTCTAAACTATTAGCTACGCGTGGAGTCTTGTCAACTTTACCAATCAGCTCTGGATATAAGGTTATTGTTGATGCAGGAAGTTTCTCCAAAAGCATTCTAACTTCTCTATTCTTCCTCTGTTTAGATGTTTCAAATATATTAAATTCTCTAGAATCAAAATTAGGATAACCTGCTCCTGGAACAATTGCTGTTTCAACACCACTTATGTGTCCAATACAAAGAACATCATTCCAAGGTTGAAATTCAATATCCGATATTTTAACACCAGAATGATTATGAGTAAGATATGGCATCTTCTGTTTTGATTTAGAAATCAAGTCTTTCCATATTTGAACGTGACAACCAAAACCTACTGCAACAAGTCCTGTACCTGAAATAGAAATAGATTTTATCGAACTACCAAATGATTTATAATTGTGAATAGGTAAGTAGTTTGAACATTTACGAATATCCCATACTTTCCAAGAGTTATCAATTCCTGCTGTAATCAAGCAATTTTTATTTATGTCTAGTGACGAAACTCCACCTTTTTGTGCAAATATCTCCATAACGGGAGTAGATACATTTGGAGTCCAAAGTGAAACAATTCCGTCGTTATGTCCCAAATGTACCACACCATTAAAGGGATTATGTTTCATTACATGACAAGGTCCTCTACCTGTTTTGTGTATAGCTGCCACTTGCCCAGTTGAAACATCCTGATATCTCAATTCACCAAATTCTCCAATACTGCATAACAAAAAATGATAGGGCAAAAAATCTAATTTATAGGGCGACATAACGTGATCACGTATACAATGAATTTCTAATCCTTCCCGATCGTAAATATATATATATTTTTTTTGAGCAACAGCAAATAAAGTGTAATCATGTAAAAATTGTACATCATTCACTTGTTCTCGCTCCAAAGAGAGTTCCGTTAAAATATTTGGTGTTCCATTCGAAACATCTAACATAGAAATGTGTCCTTTTCTTCCTCCAAATAAAAGTTGATTCCCATTATTCGAATAATTTATGGAGTATGGACCATATGACAGATCCAAGGAAAAGCGTTTATTCATTGCTCCAATAGTAATGTTCTCACCCAACTCATTCTGTGTTATAGAATAACTTTTTTCAATACCTTCTGTTTCTAAAAATCCGCTTTTTTCCGGTAAAAGTATTTCGCTTTTTGCCAATCTTTCCGATGCTGTATGAAATATCTTTTGTTGTGTAACAATCTTAGATCTTAATTTCTTATCTTTTATTTTTTTCAAATCATTTAAAGAATTATGACGTCGGTATTTATTTACATTTCCCACCTTCAACTTATTAACCTCACTTTTTTCCATAGTTAATACAACAAATATCACCAATACAAAGCAGTAACAGCTATCTACATTTATTAATAAGAACCTTTGATATTTATAATCTTTTAAATAGATTGTTTTGTGGCCCAAATTTATAAATGTCAAAAATTTACAAAATTACTAAATCTCCTCTAGCGTCTAAAAGAGCCGCTTTTAAGGCGCTAAATTTGATAATTTAAAATATTTACAATTTTCAAATAGATGAAATCTAAAAATATTTAAATATGGAGCTTAGATAAAATTTAATTCCATTGCTCTTTTTGAAATATAATCTACACCCCTTCTACATATTAAAATTTTTTTCATTAAAATACTGCAAATACTTCGTATCTTTATCTTCTCCTAAACACTTAGCTATAAATAAGTTTTTATGATTCTCTACTTGCACACAATATGAAGAAAAAACCAATCTATTCTTCCAATATTCTATTTGATTATAGATATTTGTTATATTACACTCTTTTAAAGTCAAATATTGAATTTGATTATCTTTATTTGTTCTATATATAGTAATACATGTATTAGTATCTACATGTTTGATTATATTATCTAAAAACATCAAAAAAAAAAAAAAAAATTATCAAGTTGTAAGCAAGCAAAGAACAAAAACTTACTTTCTTTGTCAATAAAAAATAATTGGGAACTATTTTTTGATTCACATATTGAGAGTTCTAATTTAAAAAACTCTGAATTGTTTTCAATTGGAATTGGAGTAAAACAAAAATTAGTATTATTATATTCTATGTGCGTTTTAGGATGATCAATTAAACCTATATGATGAAGCTCATCTTTGAATACCAATCCCAGAAAAGATTTAAAATTACATTTGGAGTTCTCAATGATTTCATTTCTTTTTAAAATTAAACTTTTAAGCATATATTCTGAAGAATTATTTATAAATTGAGTCAGTGTATCACTATTTTTCAAAATCTTTGCAATTATCTCCTTATCAATCCAAGATTCTAATAAAATTTGTCTCATTTCAAAATTTGGTTGAAAATTTCTAATTTTACTAATGCCAAAAGCTAAATCTTTTATTTCAACAACTGTTCCACCACAGTTCCAACTTCTTAGTGAAAGATCAAGATTTATATTACTTTTAAAAATTAAATTAATCATTGGATCTGAAAATTTTAAAAGAACATCCCACCAAATTCTTTTAATTGCAAAAATGGATGAGAAAAAAAATATCATTTCTTTTTTGTTTGTATGAAAGTTTAATAGTTGAAAATTATTTTTTGAAAACATCATTTTAGGTGGATAAACAAGATCTTGAGTCGAAAATTTCCAATTATTTTTATTTAGCTTCTTTAACATAGGAACTGCAATAGACTTATTATTATCACTTAAAGTTCTCATAATATTTGACATCCAATTTTTTGGAAAAAGTGTTGCAGTGAAAACAAATAATATTATATCTCCTGAAGAAGATGATACTCCTAAATTTTGTAAGTCACCTAGTTCTTGTAATTCAGTTTCAATCATCTTTATTAATTCCGAATTTAGTTTACTGTCTTGAATTTTAAACTCAAAATAGTTTTTAATTGTACTACAATTGTTTAATATAATTATTTCATGTAATAAATTTCTATTTGCAGTCATAAGTATACTTCTAATTGTTGTTTCAAGCAATTCAGTATCTTCACAATCAGGGAGTATTATTATTGTAAAAATATCAGATTTTCCATATATACCCACGTATTCATTTTCATCTAACCATGTATTAATTAATTCTTTTGGAAGTATTGTTACTTCTTTTGAATCAAAAACAAATGTCGTAACTACAGATTTTAATCCGGAATAAATTAAAAATATTACGAAAAAGATTTTCCTCATTATTGAAAAAAATTCAACTAGTTAAATATGATTTATATAATACGCATATTGTGTGCAGATTTCAAATATTTAACTTTTAATAGCCAATATGTTCAAAGAAAAAACTTTGTAGTTTAACAATAACATAAAGCTTAAATTGCTCTTTTAAATTTAGCTAAGAAAAAACCTCTACAGTTATGAATTTCAGGATTAACAAAAACACATTTATCAAAAATTTCTTCATTCAAACAAGAATTTTGAAGTGGAGAATTGTTCCAATTTTTATGTGCTTTATCAAGTATAAAATCAAATTTTAATTCATTTTTGTATTTTCTAATTATATTCAAAATAACTTCCTCATTTTCTTCTTTAAATATAGAACATGTTGAGTAACAGACAATTTGTACAGATGAAAACATAGTTAACGAATGTATTAACATTTTAGTTTGAAATTCAGATAAATTTCTTAATCTATCTTCAATTTCTTTGCTTTGAAGAATATGATGAGGCAATCCACTACCAGAACAAGATGGATCTAGTATGATTTTTGATATTTTAGATAAATTGTGTTTATATTTATACCAAGGTAATTTAATATCTTCTGAATTACTATTTAAATTGAGAAAATCACAAAGTATAATATGAATTGATAATTTCGGTATTTGTTCTTGATTTAAAAAATTAAATATATTACTATTTTGTTTATTAATTAAATCTTTACAAAGAAATATACAACCTGTATCATTCAACAAATCTGAAGGTTTAATGTCTAAATATTCAATTTTCTCAAAAACACCCTCATATTTCATTATAAGCGGACCAATTAAATAAGGAACTTCAGTTAATCTTTTGATTAAAACTTGAATTCGATCAAAATCTTTGTCTAATGAAATTAAACATCCACTTTTATTCAACATATCAATAACTTGTAGTGATTTACTTCCAGGTGCAGAACAAGCATCTAATACTATATCACCAGGGGATATGTCAGCACATATTGCCGATAAACAACTTCCTTTATCTTGAAGAACAACTTTTCCTGTTCTCAACAATTCATTACTACTTGGAATTCTATCTAAAGATAATAATTTTGCTACTTCTAATTTACATACTATTAAATTGTGGATTTGATCGTCAATCCAAACATATTCTGTGAAATTATTTTCATCAAATTGATTTAATTTCTTCATTTGATCAAAAATTGCATTTAAAACAGTTTCAGTATTTACAATAGTTGTATTTACTCTCAAATATCTTGGATACATTTTTTTTAAACGATTAATAGTTGAGTTTTTTAAAAGTAAATGTGGATATTCTTTGGAAAGGTGATACAATAGTTTATCCTTATTTCTACGTACCAAATTGGCTAAAGCACCACCTCCTTGTATCTTTAAATTACCAAAAAGTTGTTCATAAATTAAAATAGTTAAAAGTCGATAATTTGATATTTTGCAATCATTAGAATCAAGTATTTTGCATTTTCTTATGATATTTTCAATTTCTTTTCTTTTTTCAATTGTACCATATATTAATGCAGTTAATTTTCCTATATTACACTTATTAATTTTTTCAGAATACAAAGCAGAGCGTATACCTTGTTTATTTTTATCAATTTTATATAGTACTTTCGCTGCTTCCAAATATAATGTTGACATAAATAAAAGTTAAATAAAATAAAACATTAACAGTAATATGGTAATTGATTAATAGATTAAAAAAATCTATGAAGTTACTAGAAGATATTAAATGTATTTAATGTTATAATATGACAAAATATTTTGATATTTGATTCTGAAATAATTGGCGCAAACATTTGTTTCAAAAATATAGATTCAAAGCAAATCACTATATAAATTCTAGGTGAAAGGAAAAAAAGAAAGTTTGACAGATAATTATATTTATAACAATAATATATATTACTTATTGAAATAGCGAATTGAAAATTTTCTGTGAAGTTGATTCATTATTTTGGTACTGTAGGATTAGGTCGTGAAAGTGATAATTGAGGTAGTATTTCATCTTCATTGATTGTACCTGCATTTCCACATAAACTTCTTGACCAAATTTTGAGTCTAGAATCTTGACCACTAGAAACAACTAAATGACCTAATGGATGCCAAGCAACTCCCCAAACTGCTCCTTGGTGAGCTGAAGGTATTAATCCTAAAGGATTACCGAAGCTAACATCAGTATTATAATAGGCAATATCTCCGTCAAAAAATCCAACTGCCATCAAAGATTCAATTTCTGGATGCCATGAAATGCTAACAGCATCGCATTTAGTTCTATAACTCGTAATTGGTTTAGAAAGTTGTCTGATATCCCACACTTTCAATGCACCATCCTTTCCAGAGGAAGCTAGTAATCTTCCAGAAGAGTTCCACTTAATACGCACAACAGTATGTCTATGCCCAAATATTGTACCAATTGCGTTTGCCGTTCTAGGATCCCATAAATGTAATTGGTACGTTTGTGATCCAGTAGCGATTAAGCCCTTAATAGGGTGCCATTGTGAACAAGTAATATCATAACCTCGTGATGTTAATGAACTTTCTATTTTTTGAGAGCTTACGTCGATAATAATTGGATGCACATTTTCTGCTGCTGCAACAACCTTGTTACCAGTGGGAGAAATAGTAACATCTCTAACTACATGCCCTAAAAATTGTCTGAAAGAAGCAATAGGAGCTAAGGAAGGTGTAAGTAAAACAATATTTCCACTTCCATCACCACATGCAATAAAGTCATCTTGTTTAGAAAAATTCAAAGCTAAAACAGCACCTTGTCCAGAAGGTACACTTTTTAAGTCTTCAAATGAAAAGTAAGTTCCATTCCAAAGAGTTAATTCACCACCAACAGTACCAACAACTAATCTTCTTCCTCCAGGATACCACTCAATAGAAACACAAGGTGCTCTGGCTCTTAAAGATACACGTGCCTGCTGGGTACAGATAAGATCGCTCTTGTATTTATTTAACTCAAAAGGAAACCCAATATTTCTGATATCTAATGGTTTTGTATTATTTAAAGTAAATCCCTGTTTTCTTCTATTTTCATATATTCCTGTGTCCAAATAGTCTACAAGAAGTGAATTGCTATCAACAGCGGGCCTATATATAGCTCTATGACTTAATAAATTAGCTTCTTCCGAAGATTCATGTCCAGGAATAAAATCGTGTTGAGTGAACATAATTTAATCTTTGGAACGGTTTTTCATCGTTAAAATTAGTTTTAAGATAACTTGAAATAAATTGACATAAAAATTTAGCAATACCGCCTTACAGGTGGCGCTGTCCACGTACTATAGAATTTGAATGTGCACAGTAACAAGTTGAGAAAGTGAATAAATAATTGACTTAATTACGAAGTTTTCTTTACATGAAACTTATATTAGTTGATACATAAAGATCTTTGTTTTAAGCAATGAATCCTATATCTCTGTCTTTAAGGGCACCGATGTCTACTATTCTTAAGAAATCGGGATTTAATGGAGTTGGGTATCAAATACCTTATCAAAATGAACACGAAGTTTTTTTAGGGAAAACAAATTTTCGAATGCCTATGCAGACTTTTAATGAAAATTCTCAACTTAATAATGAAATAAATAAATTTTCAAAGCCTGTATCAGCACCTAGTATGTCAACTCCTTTAAATGCATTCCAGACTAACAATCCTATATGGCAAGCAGAAAAATTAAATGTGGGGAAATCTACAACTAATTCTTTGAATGCTCCGTTAATTCCTCAAAGATTTTCTTCTTATTCTCAAATGCCTTATTCAACTGCAAATGTATCGTTTCAACCTGAATTTGGTTATAATTCATTTAATGGGAATCAAAATATGGGAGTTAAACCTAATAATTATAACGCTGGCAAACCTAATATATTTCAAAATAAAATTCCTTATATGCAACCTCAAATATTAACATCACAACTTCACTTCCAGAATTCACTTCAGTATCAGAATCAGCAGAGTTCTGCAGGTACTAATCATGAAAGATATGTAGGATTTTTCAATCGTAATAGATTTATTAATGGAACTTCAAATAGTTCTGAAAATTTCAGAGGTGTTTCAGTTGGTCCACAGAATAGGCAACATTTATTTGAATCTACAATAAGAATGAATACATATAATGGTAATTTGCAACCTCAAATTTCACAGAGTTTAAATAATGGAAATAATAACTTATTTATTGCTAATAAAAATAGATATTATCAGGATCAAAATTTAAGTACTGGTGATATTGAACAGAGTTATAACGAAAATTGTGTGCCCAAGTATCAACAAATTCCTATTACAGCTGGAACAACAATAAAAGGTTATAAACCGACAGTAGTAGTTGAGAACCAGGATAAATCATTGATTATTGAGTTAAGTCCTTATCTTTCTGCCTATGCAGTCTTTGATGGTCATGGACCACATGGTGACGTTGTTGCCGATTTCGTATCTAATAAATTTGCATCATCGATAACTCAATTACTTGCTTCACTGAATAATAATTTAGAGAGCAATGAAATGCCAACAAGACGTCAAAGAATTAAAAATTTTTTTATTGTTCTCTTTCATAATATTGATTTGCAGCTTTCAGAATTAAAATATGGAATTTCATTGTGGAGTGGCTGTACAGCTGCAGTTTGCATTAAAATTTATGATGAAGTACATATAGCTTGGGTTGGTGATTCTAGAGTTGTAATCTTTAAGTTTTCAAGACCTTCTGATTATATGGAAAATACGGATCAAACTTCTGAAGTTTCTCAAGGAGCCACTGTTTCATGGTGGACAACTTCTGATCATATTCCTAATAGACCAGATGAATTGAGTAGAATAACTGATTGTGGGGCTTCTATTGCCGTCTATCCTACTCCTTGGTTAAATAAGTCTACTGTTAGAATCCGTGAACATGGGATTGCAATGAGTAGATCTTTTGGAGACAAGGCAGGGGCCCAATTTGGCGTGATTTGCAAGCCGGACATGGCGAGCATAAAGTTGACTTCCAACGAAAATCCAGAAAACTTCGTGCACCAATGGGCAATAGTTGTTGCGTCAGATGGCATTTGGGATTCTCTTTCTGAAGAAGAGGTTGGATACAAAATAATGAAAGATTTATTATGGAAAGATAAAGAAACTTCTGGAATAGATGAAAAGGGTTCTAAACCTGAATGTTTAACTAAAGAAGAAGTGTCAAACTTGACAAACAATATTGCGATCGAAGCATGGAAATTCAGGGCTTCGGTAGAAAATTATAGCGACGATACTACATTAATAATTTCCATATTATGATTAATGAGAAGTTTTAGTTCCGAAGTATACAAGTGTATATATATATATATATATATATACATACATATATATATATATATATATATTTGTATATATCTAACATTTCCTCAATAAATTATAGGGCTTAATTTCTTAATATTTTAACTTTTTTTCGCTTCGAATTTTAGAGTAGTCTTGCAATTTTGAAAAGCTAGTAATCATTAGTTCCTCTAAATCCTTTTTTTTTCAGAATATTTTCCGGAAGAGGAAGCACTCTTTTGCTTAAATTATAAGACTCAATTTCCCAATGTTGATATTTATCATTAGGATCGCAATTTACAAGTTTTAATTGTTTATTATCAACAGCAATACATCGGTTTCTATTCTTAATTAGACTAGTCAATGGTTTTTCATTTAATATCTCGACTTCCCAAAGATAAACACCTTCATTGCACCAATCTAATTGAAACTTTTCCGTGATACAAGATTCATCATTAATTGTAGCCATCCAATGCTTAGATCTTCTGAAGTACATAAAACTTTGTGTTTCACCACCGTGGCAAGTCCATAGTTTGACATGCCCGCCAGGATTACTAAAACCATCAGTATCAAAACATAAATTCAAGGCAGCGTTTTTTATACTTCCTATATAAGGAACATCTTCAATAGATCTTACTTCTGATTCAGGATTTACGTTGTCTAAAAACCATTTAAACGAATGACAATGTAATTTTTCTCTAAGTTTAATTCTATCTTCTAAAGGACCTATGTTAACTCTCGGTCTCCCCATTACTCTCCAAGCAAGGTCTCCGAACTCATCCATCCATAAATATAAAGTTCTTAACTTATTTTTTAATACAGCGTGAGATGGAGATGAATATCCAACTCCACCTTTACGGAACACATGAAATACACGGCTACATGGAGCACATTCTATAAAACCACCACACATCCAAACTCTAAAAGAAAGTTCCAAATTCTCAGTCCCCCAATATTCAAACTGAGGATCGTATGAACCAATTTGTTTAAAAAATGCAACGTTTGCTGCCAACAAACCACCTGCCATAGTCGGTGATGTTACATAGTCATAGCTTTTCGCATATTTTCTTTTAGGATCTGGTGAAATTTGTTGTGGAAATGCATGTTCAATTAATTTCCAAAGAAATCCTAAAGTACAACCAATTCCACCATCAACAAACTCAAATGTTTCGCTATCTATGGAATCTATCTGAGGCATTACAATCCTTCTAGGATCATCTTGAATCCTTTTTATGATTGGTTCTGCCCAAACAGGTTGCACTTCTATATGACTGTCTAATATAACAAAAATAGGAGATTTGCATGCATTTATACCTGCAAGACGTGCTCCAACAATTCCTGATCTTTTAGCATTTCTAATCAAACGAACTTTTGGTAATGTTTTAATATAGTTCACGAGCTGATCATTTCCACCAACCTTAATGTGCTCACTATTACTTCCGTCATCAACTAAAATGATCTCTTCTAATATATTTGGTGGCGTTCTATTTAATACAGAATGAACGGACCTCATTAAGGTTGAAAATGGCTCGTTATAAAAAACAATGATTACAGAAATCTTGTCCATTTTTTTTAAATCATAATTTATTAGTTTACACTGAAGATTGCGATAATCTGTTACATTCCTATCCAAAGGAAGGGCATCTGAAAGATTTAAATTGAAACCACCTCCTTGAGAAAGTGCAATTGCTATGTCTAAATCCTTTGGTGGAGGAGGAGAAGGTTTCCATGCTTTTTCTCCATTTGGTAGATAACCAATATCTCCATGCATCTTCCATGGATATGAATTAGGATATTCTGTGAATTCTAGCTCTTGATCCACCAATTTTCTCTCTTCTGCATTGGTAGTAAATATACCACTTAAAGTTTTTGTATTAATATCTATAATTTCCCATCCATAAGATTCTTTAAATAATTTTTCATTAAATGCTTTATTAATGTTCTTATTACTATTTACAAAAAACAAAACGTTTACTGCAATCCACGTAATAGTTGTTGCTGCAACCAACACTTGCAATACAAGTAAGCAAGAAATTGGAAGACATTTTCCATTAGAAGAACTTGCATTATTATTCGGACGCATTTGAAAAATAATTCTTTTTGAAAATTTCTGCTTTAATAGCGGTCTCTACAGTGGGGTACACATACGACAATTTTGTTGAGGAAATTAGTTAGATAAGTGGAATCAACGAAAATAAAAATTAAAAGTTCTAAAATCTTTTATCGAAATGGAGTGTGAAGATTAGAAAGAAAATAATCATTTTGGAAAAGGTATTTACATTTAACTCGGAGGATCCTTTATCAATTGAAGTATATCAGACCTACAAATGGGACAAACACAATTTTGTTTAAACCAGCCATCAATACATTCTTTGTGAAAAATGTGCCTAATGTCGCAGGGAAGGACACGAATAATCGCATTATCTTCAATTTCCTGTACACATATTGGACAGGATCTATTCACTGTAATACACTTTTCTTTTCCCAATATTGGTTCGTTAATATTTAAAGATTTCGCCGAATTGTCGAAATTAGATGTTTCTTCTTTTAAGGGTATCTCTATATTAACTTGATTCTCATTAAAAATGTTGACATTAGTATTGTTCTCTTTTAAATTCTTAATGTGTTCCACGAATGAAATTGCTTTTATTCTGCATAGCATATCTTCAGGTATTGTCTTTCTCTCAGTTTGAACACCATTTCTGTGTAGAACGTAAAGTATCAAAATACAGAGAATAATAGGCAGTAGCATAGGAACAAATATTTGTATAAATTGGAACCAGAAGAGAAATAGAGCAATAGAGTAATTCTTTCTACATTCTTGTGCAGGAGGACTTGTATAAATAACATTAATTCCATAAAACCACCAACCAACACCAAAAATGTACAAAATATTCACAAATACTATCAATGACAATGGAATGGGTCTCTCAAATGCTTTCGTAATTATAGTAGTTGCAGATCTAATAATCGATGTTAATAAGAAACGTACTAACCAAACAACACACCAAATCTTTAAATTACTGTCGCATTTATTTTCCCAATCTGCAATTAGTTGAATAAATACAGAAATAAACAAACTTAATATCGCAATCAATAGAATTATATTAACAAAGATAGCAAACAAAATCCTCGCATTGCTTTCTCTATTTTCTAATATTGCTTCATATTCACGATGATTATTATCATTTTCATTTCCAAGATGGACTTGACAGGCATTTGCAAATATCACACTTATCTGATCTTCAGAATGGTTAAATCTAGAAAAGTTTGTTCCATTCTGATCATTTAGTATTTCTTCTGCAGGTTCTAGATGTACAACCCATGATATTCCTCGCTCCTCCTCAACTCCTGAATTTTCATTTTGGAGATAGAAACTCATAAACAAGACAATACTATTTTGTCATTTTTCAATAAAAATAATGTTTTAAATTGGGACTTAGTTCAATTTTTAAATATCCCCAATATTTTGTTTTAAGTTCGAAATCACAGTATTCCTCATTTTTGTATTATTTTTACATTAATATGTTCTGTCTAGCGCCACATCAAAAAAAACTTTTTTTTTTTTAATAAACCTCAAAAATTTTTGATTGAAATTATAAATTTATTTAAATCAATAAAATAATGTTTTTAAATACTAATAATTAAGAATTAACTAGGATTAATAGATACAAGTACGCAAATACATTTTGAATAGTTGATTTAAAAACATCAATTAAACTAAATTGTAAGGCTATTTTTCCTAAGGTATAGTCTTTTTTAATTAGTGACGATAAATAGCATTAGTAACAATTTGAAATTAAGAAAAAGTAGGAATTTTAGAGAAAGGGCGGTAATCGCATGTTTGTGGCGGTAATTGCTCTTATTTAGTATCATTTTAAATATTAGTTTTCAAATTTACATGATGCTGAATTCAATAGTTTGCTGTGTTATACTAGATGTAGATGGAAATAGAATAGCAGCTAGATATTATGGTGATTTGGAGAGTATAGAGTTATCTGAGCAGGTATCCCAAAGACGATTTGAAGAACAATTGTTTACAAAAAGCTCGAAGTTGTCGGGGAAAAGTGAAGCAGAAGCCCTTTTTGTTAATGATTTTTTATGTTTAGTTAAATTTGTCGGTGATATATCAATATATGTTGCATCTTATTT
Organism: Cryptosporidium baileyi; assembly: GCA_001593455.1. NCBI lineage: Eukaryota > Apicomplexa > Conoidasida > Eucoccidiorida > Cryptosporidiidae > Cryptosporidium > Cryptosporidium baileyi. The sequence goes on from JIBL01000001.1 coordinate 29,725, forward strand.
GTCGGAAAATGAGTTAATACTCCTAGATGCAATAAACGGTATTTACAATTCTTTAGTTAATGTAATAGCGTAAGTTTAAGATCTTTATTTAAAGAAAAAAAAACAAAATTTTTTAGGGGGCAAATATCGAAAAAAAACTTATTCGAGTGTCTAGATTCAGTACATTTGATATTTGATGAAGTTGCCGATGGAAGTGGAGTATTGTTTGAGACAGATGCAGGAACTATATGCCAGAGAGCACAGATGCAAGGAAGTGATGCTCTGGAACACACGGCATTTAATCAGGCCTTTGCAACAGCGAAGGAGAATATTATGAGAGGTTTCCTATAGTTTGATTGAATTACCTAGATTAATGTCCTAAGTAAATATTTTAAAAGTAACCTTTTTCTTTATTAGATTTGGAGGACCACAAAATGAGTGAATATTTTATTATAAACATTCTAGAGCATAATATTGCGAATTTTTCCCATTGCTATTTGAAGATGATGGTCTCACCTGAACAGGGTTAAGGTGAATTTGAGGTTCATAAAATGTTTGTATAGAATAGTCGCTATTTTTTGTATAAATACAACAATTAGCGTCGGAGTCGGTTCTGAACATTTCGAGACAACAGCAAAGTGATTCACTCAGAACATTTGTGATCCCCCAAAAGCATCAATTGACTTTTTTCCCGTAGTCTTTTGTACTTCCCGAACTTGATTGTTCAATAGGAAAATCAACAATTTGATTATATCCTCTTGAAAAAGCCTTGAGAATCTCATCTATTAGTATTACAGGTAGTGAGCAAATTAGCACTGCTGTCCAATCTATTAATGTAAGTGGCACGACATTAAATATAGTAGCTATTGGTGGTACATAAAGAATAACTAAGTGTACTAATATTGATATGAGAATTGCAATAAGAAGCAATGGATTTGCCCATGGAGGTACTTGAAGCAGTGAATTGTCTTCGCTCAGCGCATTTAACGCATTGAGCATTTCAATCACTACTAGAACAGTTAAAGATAATGTACTTGCCTTCTTTTTCCCAGTAGAAAAGTACGTGCAGGGCTCGGAGACACTTGAACCAAATACAGAATTACTTGTAAAATCAATCCATGTATTACATTTCGCCCAGGAGCTTAGCTGTGTAAAAGTGACGAGAGTATTTCCATCTGAAGGATCAATTCCCCACACGTACCACCAAATGAATATTCCAACAGTTGCAAATCCAACATAAAGACCTATAATTAAAAATCGAACAAATACCCAGACAGATATCAAGTTGTCATCTTTTCTCCTTGGTGGTCTTCTCATAACCCGTGGATCAGGTGGATTGAAACCCAATGCAGTTGCAGGAAGTCCATCTGTTACTAAGTTCACCCAAAGTAGTTGTACAGGAGCCAATCCTTCGGGGATACCTAAGGCTGCAGTAAGGAATATTGATGCAACTTCACCTATATTAGAAGAAATAAGATATCTAATAAATGCTTTCATATTCATATAAATAGACCTTCCCTGTTCGACAGCAGCAACAATAGTTTCAAAATTATCGTCTGCTAGAACCATATCACTAGCTTCTTTCGCAACATCTGTTCCAGTTATCCCCATAGAAATACCTATATCAGCTTGTTTGAGAGCAGGAGCATCATTTACACCATCTCCTGTCATTGCAGTAATTTCCCCCAATTCACTTAATAGTCTTACTATCACTTGTTTATGTCTAGGTTCGGTTCTACTAAATACAACACCGTAAGACTCTTTCAAAACTCTTAATTTATCAAATTCGGACAATTCCTCAAATTCTCTACCTGTTAAAGAGCAGTATCTAGTAAATTGTGTTTTTAATACTTCACTTCCAGATCTCAATAATTCTCTTTTGTTCGAGTTTAATTTCTTTCCTGGACGATTTTCTTCTAACATGAAAGTTCCAATGGTACTCGGAATAGTTGATGAACTTGAAAAACTATCTTGAGTTCCATTGATAAAGTTGGAAATATCCCATTCCTCTTTTGAGCCATTGAGAATTCCAATTGATGATGCAATAGCTTCTGCAGTGTTACGATTATCACCAGTTATCATAAATACACGAATACCAGCCTTTTGGCATCTTAATATGGAGTTTTTAACACCTGGTCGAGGTGGATCATATATACCTACAACACCTATGAAACAAAGATTACTTTCAATCTGAACAAAATTAGATGGATCACTCAATATACTGGCACCCTTAGTTTTAGGTTGTCCGGAATAATTTGTTAAATCACCAAGATCTTCTATTTTTATTGCGCATGCTAAAGTTCTTAAAACATTACTAGCCATTACAGTTACTTGTTCTAAAATTAATGATTTCAAGGAATCAGTAAGATTTTCTATAGTTCCATCTGGCATCATAAAACTAGTGCAACGTTCCAAAATTCCTTCAGGTGCTCCTTTAACATACAAAACATTTGAATTATCAAATGTTTTTGTTTCTCCAGAATTTTTGTAAGCAACTAGCTGAATATTTACATCACTGGTGTCTCTACATAATACACTCATCGACTTACGGTCTCTATGAAACTCCAAAGTTGTTATTAATTTAACTCCTGTACACCAAAAATCATTGAATATATTAGATGTTTTGCTAGTTCTATATTTTTCATTGTTTTGATATTTTTCATTGAGTTTAATATCTGGGCATCCAAGCTTTTCAACTAATACTCTTAAGGCTCCTTCAGTAGGCTCACCTTGTATTTTAAATTTATTTAAGTCAGAAAGATTTAATTGAGAAGTATTGCAAAGTGCTAAACATTTTGCCATCCATTGAAGACTTACATCTTCTGCTGTTATATTTTTAAAGATTTGAGATGTTTTATCACTCTCACCTCTCCAAATTTTACCTACGGGAGAATAAGAGTGTCCTTCAACTGTAAATTTATCCATAGATATGAAGTTCTTAGGTATGAAAAATTGAACACAACACATTTCTGATGTAGTTAATGTTCCAGTCTTATCACTACATATCACTGTTGTACAACCCAATGTCTCAACAGAAGGGAGGCGACGAACAATTGCATTCCTTTGAGCCATTTTACGAGTTCCAAGAGCAAGGCAAGTTGTAATTACCGCAGGTAACCCTTCTGGTATGGCAGCAACAGCAAGAGCTACGGCTATTTTTAAGTAGTAAATTGCACCATTAATTGTTGAACCATGTGCTGGATCTTGAAAATTACGAATATTTATGATCCAAACAATAAGACAAATAATTGCAATAACCTTGCTTAAAATCTTACCAAATTCATCAATTTTCTTTCCTAAAGGTGTATCTTCAGTACTTTCCGAAGCTTTCTGTACTGCTGACTGTATTGCACCTATTTCTGTCTGCATACCAGTTGCAACCACACATGCTATACAAGATCCATGAACAACAGTTGTAGAAGAATACAAAATATTTACTTTAGATTGAATCTCAACATTTCTTTTTGAATAATCCAACGAATTAGAATCTTTTAACACCCCAGAAGATTCTCCAGTGAGTTGACTTTGTTCTACTCTAAGAGAAGACGTTAACAATTTGATTACACGAAGATCTGCCGGGACACAATCACCGACACGAACTCTAACAATATCTCCTGGAACGAGATCTTCAGCTGGTATCTCACTCCAAATCCCGCACCTTAATACTTCCGCTAATTTTGGTTGAAGTTTTTTCAATGCTTCTAAGGCATTTTCTGCATTGGATTCTTGCCAAACACCAACAAAAGCATTGAGAACCAAAATAAACAAAATAACTATCGGTTCAATAAAAGCAGATATTCCTTCTTCATATGCATTTTCTCCAATTATTGCGAAAACAAATGATAACAATGCTGCACCAAGTAAAATTCTAACTAATAAATCATCAAATTGAGCTAATATTAATGCCCAAAATGATGTTTTTTCTGGCTCCTCTAATGAGTTTTTACCAAAAAGATGAGTATATTGTTCTACTTGACCATTAGAAAGTCCTACATCACAATCTACATTATAGTGACGAAGAATTTCATCACATGTCCTGACGTGTGGGTCTTTCAGTAAATCAATCATTCCTATCACCGGTAAATTCTCAATCTATTTAACTATTTAGTTTATTAGATCAGTAATTAATCTTATATCGATAAATTCCAGTTATAATATTCCTTCATATAAAAAAATACTTTTAAATTAGCATATGTCTATATTTTAGTATTGGGCGCGTATGATCATTTTTGTTTTTACTTAAAATAGTTTTTTCTAAATCGAAAATTGTAATTTGCCCAATATACTGATTTATAAATAATTTTGCAGTGATCTAGTAAAGATATACTTGTGTTTTTTTATTCATTCTAATTCCCATAACATATTCTTCTTTTTCAATTATTTATACTTAAATGTTTGTATTCACCTCTTTTCTTCTTCTCTAAACTATTAGAATACTAACTTCTTTATTTATATTTAAATTTTAGCGAAAATTCTTATAATAATCTAATTTTCAAATTAAGATGCGGCTAAATGATAAGACCGGCATTAAAAATAGAAGATAAATTAAATACTTCAAAGCAATTGTCTATTAATATCTAATGGAACCAAAGTTGGCTTCTTGGGTTCCTTTAAGCTGTTCCGAAGTCTACGAAGTAATTACAAATTCTAAAAATGATGAGATAAATAAAGAGTCTGAAGTTCCGTCACTCGTGTTTTTCAACAAAAGCTTAATCTGGTATTTGGAAACTTTTCACGTCGTAAAAAATGTCTCTCAAGAAAAATTATTTTCTTTAATTGAATTCCTTTGTTCTAAACATAATCTCACTACACAAGAAGTTATTCAAATACTCGATCTAATACCTAAAAAACTTGTTGATTTACATTGTATACTACCTAATTGTGACAAGAGATTTTCAGAAGAAGATATTACAGAGATTCTAGAGGCAATTATTAAAACATTTGAGTAAATAGAGAAACCTAATCAATAATATATTATACCTAATAATATATAGTTTATTTCTAAATTTTATAAGTATTATTTCTTGCAATATTTCTTATTTCAATTTCTTATTTTTATTATCTTTATTTGAATCTTAATGTTCTTAAATAAAGCCGCTTATTTCGTCTTGTGGGTAGGCTCTTGTTGAAATCCCCGATTCTTGCTTTTTTTTTTTTTTTTTTTTAAATTTACAATTTAATTGAATTAATTTTTATTAAGAAAAAAAAATAATTATGGGAGTTCCTGAATTTTTGCAAGATAAATCAAATCCAGTTGGATATGTTTTTCAGAGTGTTCAGGAATTTGCACTTGATAGTATACGTCTTGTGAGACGTTGCACTAAACCTGATGCTAAAGGTAGGTTTTAAATATTAAATATTTATTCAATTTGAAATTTAATCTTTTTAAAGAATTTAGAAATGTTGCTTATGCATGTACTATCGGCTTTTTCCTAATGGGATTTATTGGATACACTGTGAAACTCGTTTTTATTCCCATAAACAACATTATTATGGGTGGACAAAACACCTAGAACTTTCGAAATTATTAAGATTTAATTACGAATAGATAGGAATTTAATAAGTATTGTTTTAAAAGTGAAACTATTTGTCTACTCTTTGTTTTCGCTACAGAGTTCTTTGAATTCTAAAGAAGTATTAAAATAATGATTAAATCTCTACTTAGGAGGATCTCTCAAATAAGAACAAAACGAAGACTCCGGTATCTTTTCTATTAATTTACTTCTTCTAGAATATAAGGGAATACTTGACATTTTGCAAGGGTCGAAACAATTGGATAAGTGAGGCGAGGTAAGATCTTGTATATCGTGTGTAGATATAGGTCTTAGTGATCCCAACATAAAATTAAGTATTTGAAATGAAAATAAGAAAGCTCCAAAAATTCTCAATATTGCATTATTATATTCACTAGGAATTATTATATTATATTTCAGACCTAAAAGTGATATATAGCTAAAAGTAACTTTAAATGAATATTTTACATACCTCTAAGTAAATATACGTGTATATTTAACAAGAGAATAAGACCTAATATAGAAAATACTATGTTATTGGCTTTTGAATTCTTCATTTAAATTTTAAATATTTAAATAATCAAGTTCCGCGAGACGCGTAATTTCCGATTATTGATTTGTACCGGTAATTGTTGAGTTATATATTTTACTGTGGGAAATTAATTTAATATTTGAAAAAAATCAACCTGAATTTATAAATTCGGACTTAAGTATTTAATTTTATTCTAATCTCATATAGTTAATTTTTCATTATTTGATCAATTATTGAGATTAAATCATGTCTTCAGTGTCAGTATTAAATCCAAAAGCAGATGTTTTGAGAAAATCTGCAGCATTTGCAGCAAATTGTCATGCAGCTAAAGGACTTCAAAGAGTTATTAGGACGAATTTGGGTCCAAAAGGAACTCTTAAGATGTTAGTAGGAGGTGGTGGTCAGATTAAAGTAACAAAAGACGGTTGTATTCTTTTAAACGAAATGCAGATTCAACATCCAACGGCAGCGATGATTGCTAGAGCAGCAACAGCCCAAGATGATATTTCTGGAGATGGTACAACTTCTATAGTTATAATTATAGGTGAGATGCTTCGACAAGCTGAACTTTATGTAACTGAGTCCGTACACCCTCAATTATTATGTGAAGGTATTGACATAGGTAGAACTGCACTAATAAAACTATTGGATGAAATGAAGGTTCCTATTAAAAAGGATGATAGAGAGATACTTAGATGTATTTCTAAAACATCTTTAAGAACCAAGTTATCTTATCCTCTTGCTGATAGCATATCTGATATACTAACAGACTCAATTCAAATAATAAGAAATGAAGATTCTAATGTACCTATTGATCTGCATATGATTGAAATTCTTCCAATGAAACATGGATTAACTTCAGAAACTAGGTTAATAAGAGGTATGGTTATGGATCATGGGGCTAGACATCCAGATATGCCTAAAGATCTTAGGAATTGTTTTATTTTAACCTTAAATGTTTCACTGGAATATGAAAATAGTGAAGTTACATCTTCATTTAAATATTCATCTGCAGAACAAAGAGAACGTCTTGTAGAAGCAGAAAGAGCTTTTACTGATGAAAAAGTCAAATTAATTATAGATTTAAAACGTCGAGTATGTGAAGAAAACCCTAATAGCTCATTTGTTGTACTTAACCAAAAAGGCATTGATCCACCTTCATTGAGTATGTTAGCTCAAGAAGGTATATTAGCATTAAGACGAGTTAAGCGCAGAAATATGGAAAGATTGACATTGGCATGTGGAGGGAATGCAATGAACTCTGTTGAAGATTTATCTATTGAAGACCTTGGATGGGCAGACCATGTTTATGAAAGAAGTATTGGAGAAGAAAAATTCACTTTTGTAGAAGATCCAAAAAGTTGTAAAAGTTGTTGTATTTTAGTTACAGGACCAAATGACCACAGTATTGCCCAGGTCAAAGATGCAATCAGAGATGGATTAAGAGCGATAAAGAATGCATTAGAAGATGGTTGTGTCATACCTGGAGCAGGAGCATTTGAGTTAAAGGCCTATAACGCGTTAAAAGAAGCTCGAAAAAGTGCATCTGGAAAGACAAAGTTTGGATTAGATATATTTGCTGAGGCATTATTAGCTATACCGAAGACCTTAGCAGAAAATGCAGGTCTAGATCAACAAGAAACTGTTCTGAACATTTTGGACAAAGTAGATGATTCTAAACAACCTTTAGGTATAGACCTTACTACGGGAAAAGAATTCTATCCGCTAACGGAGGGAGTTTTGGACAATTATTGTGTTAAGAGACAGATATTGAGCATTGCTCCCACACTTTCGCAACAACTACTGCTTGTAGATGAAGTTATTAAAGCCGGTAAACAAATTTAATTAAATATATTGTAGAGTTTTAACTTAAATTTCTACTAGAAATTGAAATATAATTGTTCTAAATCAAAATAATAGGTTTGTTTAATCACTTCTTTTATCACTTCTTCTCTCTAAATATATCTACATATCTCGTTCTAATTCCTCCCGAACCGATGGATCCTGAGTAATTAGATGATGAGTTGCTCGATGTAAAACTTTGTTTAGAAGGTGGTGGAGGTAATGTTTGTTTACACTCCTTCAATTCTGCATTTACTTGCGAATTGTTTTTAAAAAATTTTGTCTCAGAAGAAAACTCAAAGTCTGTGTTTCCTTTAGTCAATTGGCTAGTTATTATTTGCCCTTCAGATCCTTTTTGACACCATTGCTTAATTTCATTATCATAATAAAATGTGTTTTCAACTCCTGGCCAACGTTCTTCCTCAGATCCAATGGCTTTTTTTATATTACTCGAAATCCATCCAACTAACCATGACGAATTTTTAGAAGCAACTGTTGACTGGATTTGAGATTTCTCATTTAAATTATTGCTATTACTTTTATTTGATAAATTTTTTTCATGTAAATTTATATTATTCTCTTGGATTCTTGCTTTGAGAAATATAATTTCTTTTTTAACTTTTTCTTTAAAAGAGTTGTTTTCATCACATAATGAAGAGATCATGTCAATATAAAAATTAGCTCTTTCATAATCACCTATATCTGAGAAATACAACGATAACCAAAATCTATACAATAGAGAATGTTCATTTGAAATGAGTACAGAATTCCATCTACCTGACTTTACTAAAAAAAGTGTTATAATATCCATACAAGTAATATAAGTTACTACATTATTTATATTTATACCATAATTTATTTCTTGATATTCTCCGAGTAATACTTGACAAAACTGCCAAGAAAAAATCATCTCATTTAAATTATTCTTGAAATTTTGAGTCCTAATCTCGGATAAAAGACAATTTGAAATTAATTTGAGTACATTTTTCGTACTAGGATGAGATATTCCAAGAATACTTGCTACCGGGTATATATAATGTGGCCATAATTCCAAAAATTGCCTATTAATTTCAAAATGTTCAATTTTTTGAGAAAATGAAAGATAAATCAAATTTAAAATATTTTCAAAACATATGCACTTAATTCCAGAATAATCTTCATATTTGTTTCCACTTTTTGAATAATCCAAGTAACAAGAACTCAATTCTCTTTCGCCACACAATACACTCAAAGCAAATCTGTCACCCCACGAAATTTCCAAGTCTATCAATCCATTCAAACTAAATCTTTTTTCTTTATACATTTCCAAAGTCTTCGATATTCCAATAGTACCACAATAGAAACCTAGAATAGATCTTTTTGAAATGAGATTTGTCGGTTTTCCATTAGCCTCACAATAACAATTCCACACATTGAAATTTATATTTGATCTAATACATTCAAATAAAGTATCGTATTCCGTAAAATTATTTATAAGATAACCACGAGACAAACTTAATAAAAGTAGTTCAAAAAAACAATTATTTCGAAATATTTGCAAAGAGTTAGGTTGTAAAAAAAATATTTCTTTCTTCTGCGAAATTAAGAAATTATTTATTTCCGATAGATCAAATTGAATAGATTCATTTTTCTTGAAATCTAACCTCTTGAGATATTTATATGTATTTGGTATCTTTTTATTTTCTATGAATATATTTTTGATATTAAAAATTTTAGACACATTATTAGTAATCACAATTGAAGAACCGAACCCAAAGGATATTGGAGTACCTTTTCTAGGTGGACAAATTTGATTAAATCTTTGATTTAAATTGTTGGTTGTAAACATAGAATTCATATATTCATTCGAAACTCTAAATGAATTAATATCACTAGGTTTTAAGTTAATTGAACTAGAATTTATATTCATTCGTTTCTCGAGTTTTATTGGATATAAAATTGAAATTTATTTCATTTATTTATTTAAATTGGCAATGTGAGGTACTTGTAAATACATCTTCATTACCGCTATAGCTAAAAGTAAAATTTATATAGAAGATATAAGTATTTAAATATAAGTTACAATTATAAAAAAATAAGAATTAAATTTGTACTGAAAGGAAAATTAATTTACATCTAAATATTTTTGATTATATATTAAGATGCAACTGTTGGTTATTTCCAGGTACAAAAGTAATATTATTAGATTTTCCTAAATTTTCAATTATATCTTTGGCTCCATCTAACTTCCTCATTTCTACAATACCCCATCCAGAATCAGAAATAGCTTTTGAAATCATCTCCGCTGCTTGAGCTTCTCCTTCGGCTCTTATAATAGCTGCTTGTTTTTCATACTCGGCTTTTTGTACAATAAATTTGACTCTCTCAGCATCTTGTTCTGCAACTTGCTTATCTTCTATTGCTTTCGCAAATTCCTTACCATATGTCAAATGTGTTATTGCAACGTCTTCCATTATTATATCAAATTGTTTTGTCCTTTGCATTATCAAATCTCTAATTTCTCTACTTACTTTTTCTCTTTGTGTTAATAAGCTTTCTGCATCATATTTAGCTACAACAGCCTTTAAAATTTCGTTTCCAACAGATGGCAATACTCTTTCATCATAATCAGGTCCTAAATTTTGGTGAAGCCTAGGAAGAAATTCCATACTAGGTCTATATAAAAGACGCAGAGAAAGATTAACCATTTGAAGATCTTTAGTACCTGTAGTAGTATTAATAACCTTTGGTTTAACCCTAATATCGTATATAAAAGGTATTTGAAACCATGGGAGAAAAAAATGGGTACCTTCAGAAATTGGTTTTGAAGACACTCCACCAAATCTATTGAACATCACTGCTCTTTCTCCACCATCAACATTATATAAAAACGAAAATGGTATTGAGCTAATTGCTCCAAAAATCAATCCATTTCTTGCAATCTTTGACAAAATACGCTCAGCAGTCATAGGAGTTTTAAATGTGAACAATAAGAGTTAAAAATACAAGACCGAAATTTTTGGCGGTAAAAAAACTAGATCAAAAAATGAGCATATGAAAAAAAAAGAATCAATATTTCTAAAGAAATAATCGACTTATAATCAACTAATTATTCATAATATACCGTAAACATTTTTATGTAAATGTTAATGTGACTATTTCACGTGGAGACCAGATACGAGCACCGCTGCTCTGTCTCCAAGCAGCCGGATGTTGATATTCCATTATACTAGTATTAGAATTTGTTTCAGATGCAAGTCTAAAGTTAACAGAATGGATTCCTGTCTTACCTTCCTTCTGAGCAAGAATCTCCCAATGCACGTTCCAAGGTCTTAAGACGGTTGATTGATTAAACTTATCTGAAAGTAATTCTCCGTCAAAAATGTCTTCTGAAACATGTTGCCATTGACCATCACATGCCCATAACCAGAGTGTATGAACAATTTTAATATCTGGATTACTTTTTGCTTGATGGAATTTTGCAGTATTTGTCTTTTGAACAACGAGATGAGTAGCTATTGGCTCCAAATTTTCTTCAATACTAGCTCCCAATTTTATTGCTGCTGATTCTGCATCGGCTTGTGAATCACCCCAATTTGAAGGCAACCCTTTCGTTATAGGCTTTTCATCAGCCTTTAAGAATCCTGTAAAACAAATCACACAATTTCTGAGTATTTCACTCCTCATTTTTTTTAAAATTTCACCCACATTGGACTTCTCAGGATCTTGAAAAAATCTCGTGTGAAGTTCCTTAAAAACTCGAATAAGATAATCTAAATGACGGTCATAATCTGCTATGCTATTTCCGCCACTAGCATTAGACAATGAAGATAATGCTGCCGACAATATATCACCTGGAGCACTCGCATTGCTGGAAATAGAGCCTGCTGCTATAGGTGGATAATATGCTTTTAAAGCATCCCTTCTTTGTTCAAAATATTCATATGTCTGAGCTTTAACTACCTGACTTTCCAAAGAACTATCCCAAACATCAGAACGATCGTCAAGTAGGACAATGGCACGTTGGTCAACGTCAACACAAATTTTACGGAAATCTTTTTGAGTATCACGTCCATCTACGTTTTCTCGCGCAACTATTCTATCGCCAAATTTATCTCTTTGAGGATCCAATACTGCTCTAATTACATCTGCGTATTCCCTTGTAGCATTTGTGCAAATACCCATAATATAATATGGCGATATAGTATTTAAAAATTCACGTACTCCAGGTCTAAGTTTTAAATAATAAGGTGTATTTAAATCCTGTGGAAGAACAAACTTGTACATTTCTGGGTCACCTGAAGAACTGATAAAATCCTCCAAATTAATATTACATCCAATTTTTGTTGAATTATAGGCGTGAAGCAAGGTGTTGTCAAGATCCAATATTGCTACAAGTTTATTTTGTGTTAAATAATCCTTGGGAACAGTGCTTGCTAAATGAGTGTCATCAGGAAGTACTGCATTTGAATTTCTCAACTTCATCGTATTTCCATGGCTAATCTTATCAACATCGCGAGAGAATTTGGAACTACTAAACCTAGGATATTGATTTACTAAACTAGTATCAATAACTTCACTAGCGGAAATTGGATCCGAAAAAGGATCATAATCATCTTCATAAGAAGATCCCTCATCAATATTTGGATCACTTGTAGCATCAGGTTCTGCCGAGGAATGCTTTCTCACTTTTTCATGAGTATCAGGTGGTTTCTCACCAAAAGTCCTTTTAATTTGTCTATTCTCTCTCTTCAATTGTCCAGATGAGACCAGTGCTTCATTAGCCCTTAAAAGTTCACGCTTTAGCTTTTCAGGACTGAACTCTCCGTTTTCATTCAATAGAGCTGAGGAATACATACTGCAATCCGCAATTGGAAGAGGGACCATGTTTGTATTGCACTTCATAATGAACTACTTTAATACTAAAAAGAAATGTCTATCGTATCTACACAAAGCAAGTCACAAGTGAAGAAACTAGCCAAATTTACTTCATATTAATTTTGAGATGGAACAACTTCATTTATTTAAAAGTAAGTGTTCTACTGATACCTTAATCTAGACATTTTAAACATCATAATTTCGCAATAGGCGGGATTTGCAGTATTTTATGTCCACAATTATATTATTTAAAACAAACACTAATTAGATATAATCTAGAAATTAAGTTAATTCTATACTAATAAACTAAGAGGTGTATCAAGAACAGCATTAATATCTTGAATATTAAAACTATTCCCATTAACTCCGATATTGGAGTTGTGAACATCAATGAAACAAGTAATTGGAAGAGGTCCCCAAATATAACCATAATTGAAGGGAATATCTTGTTGAATAGATACGCAAAGTAAAGGATCATCTTTAATCATATTGATCTCTGCTGAAATAAACCACAGGAGTAGTTTACCTTTTAAATTTTTAGAACCTTCTCCTTGGAATGGTCGTGGAATACACCAAATCCATGTTGAAAAAGAGTTGTCGATATCATATTTTTTGTCGTTTGGATGTATATCATATGGAATTCTATTTATAATGTCTGCATATTCTATCTCTTCACAAATACCATCAAAAAATCTCCTAATTCTAACAATAGTATTGTTCTCCACATTATTGTCACTTATTATTACTCCATCTAATAATTTTTCATTAAATTCTTTTGATTTATAAACAACTACAGAACCGGGAGTAATATCCTTTATGACTATATCAGTAGGAAGTAGTCTCCACCATTTCTCTTTTAAATGGAAACTAGGTATTGAAGGAGGCAGGAAATTGTCTAAAGAAGTTGATATAGATATTTTTTGCCCCTTTATTAAAGTATTAGATGTTAAAACTAATTCTCCTGTATCCGAAGAAATTGATTCTATTTGACCAGAAATCCAATATGGTACTTTAAGTTCTTCAGATACGAATACGAATTGAATAAGAGTGCCTTCTTTTATTTCTATTTTTGGTAGTGAAGATAAAAGTGACCATATAGTATTAGAGTACTCTTCTATAAAAGCGTTTTGATAAATTTGGTTTTGTAAAGAGCAATCTGAAGAGTTACTATGTGGAAAAAGATGAGTTGGTACTAAATTCACATGGCCCTTTTTCTTTGCATGAGATCTATCAATATCACGACAAATTATATTTGGAATATTTTCCACTAACATATTATTCATAATTTCAGAACCCTTTATTGTGTTAGAATTCCCACTTTTTATGGAACCAAAATTTCCTAAATTTTCTATTTGAATTTTTTTAGATCTTAAATAAGGGAGTAACCATTCACTAAAGGAATCCTCAAGTCCTGATCTCAAATCTTTCATTGACTTCTTAAAATATTCTCTCTGAATATAAATTTTTTCTATATGGCTTGGAGGAGGATTAATCATCTTGTACTGATTTACCGAAGAAATAAAATTTTCTAATAAATCTGGTCTTGTTTTAGGTAAAAGTTTCCATTCTATCGATGCAATTGCTGTTATTACATGACCTGGAAGTTTTGGAGACAATTTCGCCAATTCAGGTCTTCTAGAAAACAACCACCATATGTAATAAGACCAATCCGAAACAGGAAAATACTTTTCCGGAAAAATAATTGGTCCAGCTTCACCTACTATACAATTAATAAATAACCTCTCCATTCTTGTTTTTTCTTCATTATTTGAATTTTTCATCACATCTGCAAGTGTTCTTTCTGTCCACAATTTTTTCCATAATATTGGTGCTATCTCGCGTTTATTAGCTATCTTGGCTAATACACAAGTAGGTATAGATCGATTTAAATCACTAAGTTTATTCTCTTTTCCCCGAAGCAATTCATGAAATAGTGGATTATTTAAGTATGGTGCACTTCTATATATCTTATTATTTTCTATTTTAGCTTTCTTTGAATCATTTGTTAATTCAAATGTTTTGTTTTCAAGAACATTCAAAATCTCACTCAATATATCCTCTTTTTCATGAATTGAACATTGAAAATTATCATTTGTAGACATAGAATTTGATTTCTTTAGCTAGTTTTAAAAATTTGTTAGATAAGTAATTATCTATGTTAACTGAGTTGGAATAGGTAGCGCTAACAAAAATCTTAGCAGTAAAGTCAATATTTTTATTGTCTCATCAATCACTAATATTACTTTTGAAAGTTTTATAGAAACATGTTTTAAAAAGTAAGAAAAGTTATATTAAGCCTTAATATTAACAAACAGTCTAATTATTAAAAAAACAAATGACAGGAAGATTTCAATTTAAGTTAGATTATTCAATTAAGTTAATCTAGATATCTATCAACTCAATAAACAGAAAGTATACATTAACTAACACTTAAATAATCGATATTTTGTAGGAAAATTCTTATAAAAGTAAAAATTTTCCATTATAACAGCGCCTATAAATTTTTAATTTAAGATATCATATTTTTTCTTGAGGGGAAACTGGTTTTTATGTAGTCAAATATTTTGCTCGAAAACCATTTTAATTCTTTTTCGGAGTTAAAATTAAAATTTGAGATTTTTTAAATATATTTAGTACCTAGCAAGTAAAAAGATAAGTATTTTCAACAGAATGGTTTACAAACTAACACTGATTCGTCATGGAGAAAGTGAATGGAATAAAGAAAATAGGTTCACAGGATGGACTGACGTTAATTTAAGTGAACAGGGTTTAAATGAGGCAATTGAAGCAGGTAAAATGCTTTTTGAAAAGGGTTTTAAATTTGACGTTGTATATACATCTGTGTTAAAAAGAGCAATTCTTACTACATGGACTGTTCTTAAGGAATTAGATAATATTAATTGTCCAATTATTAATAGTTGGAGATTAAATGAACGTCATTACGGTGCTCTTCAAGGTTTGAATAAGTCAGAGACTGCAAGCAAATTTGGTGAAGAACAGGTGAAGATATGGAGAAGAAGTTTTGATGTTCCACCTCCTGCTTTAGAAAAGTCGGATAAGAGATGGCCAGGAAATGAAATTATCTACAAAGATGTATGTTCTACTTGTCTCCCTACAACCGAGTGCTTGAAAGACACAGTGGAGAGAGTAAAACCATATTTTGAAGATTTTATTGCCCCATCAATTACTTCGGGTAAATCAGTTTTAGTATCTGCGCACGGGAATTCTTTAAGAGCACTTCTTTATTTACTTGAAGAAATGACTCCTGAACAGATTCTCGAAGTAAATATTCCTACTGCATGCCCTTTAATTCTCGAACTCGATGAAAATCTAAAGGTCATTAAAAAGTACTATTTAATAAGTGAGGAGGAACTAAAAGTTAAAATGGAGGCAGTAGCTAACCAAGGGAAAGCAAAGTAGAACTTAGAGAGAGTTTAGTTAAATATTAGATTAGTAAAAGCTCTAAGTCTTATTGCGCATTTTTTCTGAAAGTGAATGAAAAACTTAAAGTCAGATAGCAATTAAGCTAGAAACTATATGCAAGATTCAAAATATCTCTATTACTTATTACTAAGAATCTTTTCAAAATAACTTTAGAATTGAAATTCAAGGTAATAAGACTGAATCTAAATTTTTGAATATTTAACGGGGTAAAAATACCACCATCCCTTTGGATATGAGATATAAAAGTCGTCATTCATGAATAAATTTCGATATCTTCACTTCTAAATATTTTAATATCTGGAAAGAAATAGCTCATTTATTCAACTTCTGAGACTTAAAATGAAAATTTTATTTGATTGTAATAGTTGATTCATACTTCAAATTATATTAATCTTATTCCGATAGCTCTTCTGAAGATTCAGATGCTTCAGATGATGTAGATGATTCAGTAGAGACAGAGGAATCAGCTTCACTGGGCTCTTCCTGCTTTGTTTTTTTTGTTTTCTCTTTTTTAGCGTTAGACTCACTTTCAGAAATTAATACTTGATCAGATCCACTGACATATTTCAGTGGCTTCGAATATAAATCGTAAATAGAAGAAATATGTTTTATATCCATAATCTTCCTTTCATGTGCCAAGAAACCTTTCCATGTTCTATCTGCTTGATCATCAGAAAAAATGGGAAAGACAGATCCAAGTTTATTCGATAATGCCATTGCTACATTAGAATCTTGTTCTGAAAATGGAGAAAGAGACGAAAAAATACCACAAATAGTATTTGTATGAATTGGAATAGTTAAACCTTTAACGACCTTATTTAGAATACTCTCAGAATAATATGAAAATAATTGAGCTCTATTAACGACAGATGCAGATAAACCATCACATTTCTTCGCTAGGCTTGTAGCAACACATTTACCCTCTGGAGTAATCTGTTTACACCAAGCTGGATTTGCCTTCATTTTCGATTCAAAAACAATGGAATGTTCCAAGAAGTATGGTCTATGAACTGCATGATCTTTCTCTAAAAAGAATAATTTTCTAATTTCATTAAAACCAAAGATTTTCGTTGTGGCAAGTTCACTAGGAAGCAATAATTTGTAACCGGATTTAGTACAAATTTCTGATAATGTTGCATCATCAACCATTTCCCATTCTGAAAAGTGAAGTCCAAAAACTGCTCTAATTGACTCTACACATTGTTGTGCAGAAGATGAATCAAATGGATTAAGTTCTTGTAAAGTATAAGAAACTTCTGAACATACATCACGGTAAATCTTAGAATCAACTCCTTTTGCAAGAGGTGAAGAAGCAATTGCCTCTTGAAGTGCAGATGATTTATGAATCGCAGCACCAAGTAAACGAGAAGTATATGGTGCAACTTTGGGGAAAGATCTCAAATTATAATGGGATGCAATCTCTACAGGATTCATTAAGGCTAAATTCAAAGGTCTTAAATCAACTGCAGGTAACTCTGGCATCTTGAGAATACCTATACAAATATTTTTTCTAATAAATTCGTCTATGCCCAATTCGTTCTTCAAAGCAACTGTTGCTCTCATTACAGAAGTACATTGAGCATCATTTCTCATCTCATCATACATAGTAATCAAAATTCTTATTGCCAAACATGCATCCTCAATAAATGCAAACGAACCTCTTTCTCTTAATTTCATTGCAACATTAACTGCCAAATCATACAACTTTCCTGCTCCCAAAGTGGGCAAAAGTCCGAATTTAGATGGTTCTCTACCATATTGTTGTAATGCCGTACATTCATTCGTATCTCTAAACAATCCCATTGGCTTAACTGGTAATGTTCTCCCTAATTCGTTCGCACCATGTCTTTCTGTACGTGGTAACATAATTGGTCCAGCAACTAATGCAGATCTTCCCCATAAAGGTGCATCTATAGGTGCTTCTCTCTTAAATCTACTTATTCTTTCAAATGGACCTCTTCCAGAAGCTAAACTTTGCGTTGGGAAAGATGGAATACCACCCTTACTTTTTTGTGGTAAAGTGTATCCTGGTATTTGAGAAGCTTTGTAAGGTCCAATTAAATGCCAATATAATTGCGAAATATCACGAATAATAATTCTCTGTGGCTTGTAAACCTGTAAAGTACGTATACTTTCTGCTAACATAGGTGGCAATATCCTTGAACCTTGCCATCCAACTGCTTCAACAACTAAATCACCTCCAGAAAATCTAACTGCTGTAAGTGGCCATAATCCAGTGCCCTTTTCTACTAATAATTTGCCTTCTATCGAAGAGCCTGCTTGAGGTGAAGAAGCACCTAAATTCGGGAAATCTGGAGTAGAAACCATAGTAATTGGCGGAACTACAAAAACTCTATAACCACGAGTTGCCAAATCAATAGCTCTACCCTGAACTTCCAATGAATTTCTCGATTTGGAATTAATCCACATTTGATGTCCACCACCTTTTACCTTTCTAAAACGCTCATGCACAGGATTCAAATCTGAAGGAGCAGGTAAAGCAGCAGAAAGTTTTGATGGATCCCAAACTACCAAAAATGTGTTCTTAGGATCTGTTTCATCCAAAAATTGCCTTATTTTTGGATGACTACCTGGCATATAAAGACCTGTATTAATTGTACCTACAGGTCCTACTGCAGGAATATTTCCTTGAAAAGCTCCACTAGTACTCAATCCCATACCCATCGAACCCATTGGTCCCATTGAACCTACTGAACCAACTGGTCCATAAACATTTAAAGATCCTTTGGTTCCCAATGAATCACCTAAACCCATTGGACCCATTGGACCCATTGGACCCATTGAACCCATTGGACCCATTGAACCCATTGGACCCATTGAACCCATTGAACCCATTGAACCCATTGGACCCACTGGACCCATTGAACCCATTGAACCCATTGGACCCATTGAACCCATTGAACCCAATTTAGTGAAAGATGTTCCTCTTACTCCACCCATCATTGCTGCTGAATCAAATCCAGGTAAACGAGAACCAAAAGACGAACCTTTAATACCAGCTGCAGCCCTTGCTTTCTCCATCTCGGAAAGGTTAGATGGATATGGACCAAGAATTGTTTGAGAATCAAACTGTGTAGCTCTTGCAGCTAATGCTCTAATATGATCTTCAGGCAAAGGTTTACCATTTTCATCATGCGTTGGAATGGACAATTTTCCACCTGGATAATTCAACATATATTTTTCTGGATTGTAATCTGGAGCAATTCTTAAAGCATGTATTTCTTCCAAAGAACCTTCTCTTGCAGAAAATCCTCTTTTTCTCAAAAACTCCAACCTAAGCTTACCTCTCACTTTGCTTGAAACTTCACCATCAGTCTGAACAACAACCTGATGCAATCTCTCATCCCAAGCTTCTTCAACTCCTGCCAAATTTAAATCAGATGGAGCAAATAAGGCTTTTGTAAAATCTGGACGATCTAACCTTGGTAATGCTGGAGCTGGTTGTTGAGCTTCAAATCTTTTTCTCTGCTCTTCTGCTAATTTAATTTGCGTTGCCATTTCCTGATCTCTAAGTCTTCTTGCTGTAATACCTGCAACCGATGATATCCCTGCATTCCTTCCTGCATCTAATAAAGATCTTTGCCCTACATTTCTTACAATATTGCCTGTTCTAGATAAGTATCCTGCTCCAAAACATCCTCCTAATAAAACTAATTCCAAAATTAATATAAATAACCTTCCAATCATCTCTATAAATATATATAATATATATATAGAAAAGCTTTACAATATAATAAACTGTGGTATATTTTTAAGAAAATTCTTTCAAATATAACTACTCCACTCGTCGACTTCTATTCAGCTATTAAGTAAGTGCCCAAGTAGGTTTAAAAATTGTTTACCTTGAAAAAAACAAGGAACTATCTTAGCTCTCACTTTCTCTTTTTCACTCTCCTGTTGTATGTCTTTAATTTCACTATTGATAAAATTTTTAACTCCCCATTAGATCCAGTAATCATTAATAGATGGCGGCAACAAGAAGACTTGCATCTAATAAATCTTTTTATTCAAACTTTAATTTAAATCATATTTAATGTGTATTATTAAATTCAATTTAATAGCATTGTTTGCAATTGTAATTATTTGTTTAAATATTTTCATTTTTAAATCAATATAATGACTTGTTGTTTAGTATTTAAAATACACACTTCAGAAACATATTAATAAAATACAACCAATAAGAAAAAAATAATTTCTAATTAATGAATTTACTTTTAATTTTGATTTTTTCCTTCTTTTTTATCTCCGTCTGTATATAATTACTATATTATCTTTTTCCCGCTAGATTTGTCATTATTTACTATTTTCAAATGAGAAGTTTGTAATGTATGACTTATCGACTTTGTAGACTCATTTAATTAAAACAAATTTCAAAATAAGTGTTACTTTTATTTATTTAGTTACTGAATAGAGTTAAATAATTAAAATGTAACTTTCTAATGATTTATTAATAGCAGTAATTAATTTTATTCAAAATGAAGGATGAGAAAATCTATTTAGAAATAAAAGATAATGAAGATTGTCATGCAACATATTTCACTAATGAAAATGAACCTTTGAAAAAAAAATCATTATCTAGAGATATACAATATGCGAATTTAGGTTATTGTGTTTTGTTTTATGGGTGTATTCATGGATATATGGAACAATTATTCCCTTCAAATTATTCTTTATTTGAAAATATTTTTTCGATAAACCCAGTTACAATTGGAACAGCTGCTTTTTTACAAAAATTATTATTTACCATTGCATCCCCAATATGGGGTGTAATTATCGATATTTCTGATTGTAATGAAGTTATCAAATTTTCAACCATCTCTTTGGTATTTTCAGCATTGCTTATATGTTTTTCAACAAATATTCAATTTTTTTTTTTTTCAATGTGCTTTTGGGGCTTTATTTCTGCAATTTTAGGTCCTTTATCTCAAAAAGTCGCTTCTAATCAAATATTTGAAGGAACAAGAGGTAAATATTTTGGGAAATTAATGTTTTTTCAATCTATAGGTCGACAAATTGCATTATTATTCACAGGATTTATTTCAACAAATTCCTTCAAGAACAATGGAAATAATAGATTTGGACATTGGATGCTTCCTTTCCTACTTTCAAGTATATCTAGTCTATTTTTATATATTTATTTGAAAACTGTTTTACCTAAAAAGGATCAATATGCAGAAAATTCGCAAATTTATAAAAAATGTTTTAATACTTCTTCCTTCTCTAGTTTAAATTATGTATTTAAATCAAAAACTATTGCTTCATTATTTATTCTCGGTATGGTCAACGCGATTCCTCGTAGTGCACTGAACTTCATTCCAATGTGGCTTGAATTAACGGGACTCTCAACTTTTAGTGCTTCAATTGTTGTTTCAATTAGTTGGGTCGCTGCAATGATAGTTTCTCCAATTGTTGGATTTATAAGTGATTTGTTTTATAGAATATCGCCGACTAAAGGAAGGGTATTAATGGCACAATTTTCACTTATACTTAGATCTATATTTATATATTATTTAATTATTAAGATTCCAGTCATTACATCTAACTATACATCTCAAAATTCTAAACTAATAATTTTTTCTACTGTATCATTCGCCATAGGACTACTTGCTGGATGGCCAGGTATTGGAGCTTGCAGACCTATACTTTGCGAGATAATTCTTCCTCAACATAGAGCTACGATATTTGCTCTTTTCTCAACACTTGAAGGAATCGGTGCTGCATTTTTTGGAACAAGATTTTTAGGTTATCTCGCTGTATCACTTTTTGGATACAATAATTTAAGGTTGGAAAATCACATTGAAAACAATCAATTAGCACTTGGAAAGGCAATTATCTGTACAACTGCTATTCCGTGGTTAATAAGTACAATACTTTTTTATTTTGTTAAAATAGAGGTGCAATTTAAATCCGATAACAAGACAAAATTGGATCGTGGTATTGACGATAAAAACGGGTTTTTAGAAGTTAAAATTACTTGAGCTTTGTATATGACAAATATTTCGATCAGAATCTTTTATTTATGATACTTCTATCGAAATTAATAATTATGTCTACATTATTTATAGGCGCGTACTATTTCGCATGCGTTTCCTCAATTTGACGAATATAGATATGACATTATTGAATTGCATTATCGAACCTAATACTTTATTATTAATAATTTTTTAATAAAATGGATGTAACCCAGATTTTTGTTTGCGAGGTTAGTTTAATCAACTTATATTGTAAAAATATTATTTGTAAATAATATAATTAGGAATGTGGATCAGCTTACACTGGAAAACAAATTTACAGTCGACATTTAGAAATTGCACACGGCAAAAAAACTTTTATTAAAAAGAATATAGAAGGTTCTAAATCTTTGAGTAATAAAGTCACTAATGCTCCAGTATATACAGGCTCGTATCTCCCATCTAAATCGAAAAAAGAAGACGTGAGTTCTAATGAGAAAGATCGGAGAGCTGATTTTCCTAGAGTTTCCATAGATCCTTTTGAACCCAAAGAAAAAAAAACTTTTGAGGAAATAAGCCACGGAATCGCTTCTGAAAGACTTGCACAATACCTTGAAGCAACAGGTTCTGTATTAGCAAAAGAAATTCCAAAAGCCACAGCATGCCCATCATTTAAAAAAGAACCACCTAGTGACTCTAAACAAAATAAACCATCAAGTATCAATGATATTGCAAAAAGTCTGCTTCCAGTACATTTAGACATGGTAAAACTTTCGCAAATTCCTCCCATTCTTGGATTACAACTTGAAGTTTCAATGGGACAACTAACAAACTGGTGTAGTCAAGTAGAAAAGTATATAGAATTAAAAGGAAAAAAAAAGGGAATTCTTAGAATTAAAAAAAACTCTCTCTTGGCTCATTTTGAAAAAGTTTTAGTTCAATGTAGGGAATATATAAATAATTCACTTAGACCAGAGGTAAAAAAATGTTCAGCAATATGTTCATTATTAGAAAATCAGTTTAATGAAGTAGAAGGAATTAGATCTAAAGTTAATTTAATGATAAAGAATGGATCATATAGTTCTGAGGAAGTTTCAGAAATCAATAAAAAGTTTAATGATATTTCCAAAACTTTTCTACGTGAAATTCAAGTTGAAAATAAAAAAATACTTTTTTGGAATGCAACTGTTAATGAAATTCATAGACAAGTTAAGGAAATGGCAAATTCATTTAATGAACAAATAGATATGCTTTCTAAAGAGTTTTCTTCAAAAATTATTTTCACACTTTTTCTACCTCAAAGGGTAATATTCATAGAGTGAAATTTAGGAATATTTCCTGTTATAAATGAATTTTATTAATTTGATTAATTAATTCATTTAAAATCATTTTTGCCTCAAAAATTAATTTGAGTTATACCGAATAGTTTTTAGTTCGAGTAAGTATTATTAGAAAACGTTGCTTTTTATTTAAATTACAAATCTTTTAATTAGCTCTTTGATTGACTCGTAGAAAGCGCTATGATTCGATACACTTCGAGTTACTATCATATTTTTCTTTTAAAGTAACTCACAATATTTGAAGAATTAAATTATAATAGATAATTTTGTTGAATTATTTGTTTACTTTTTTTGCAATCTAAATTAAAATATATTAAAACATTTCAAATTTAAATTAAAGCTTCATAAATATTAGATCGATTAATCTAATAAAGAAAATGTTACATTTTAAGAAAATCTTTTTTATGTTTTCTGTGTGTGTAGTAATAATAAATACACAAGATTTGAATTTAATCAGCTATGAGTCGAAGTATAAAGAACCCAGTAATAATCTTGGTTTAAATGTGGATCAAGATTATTATAGTATTGATGGTAGATTTTCCTCAAATAAGGTTTCAAATGCTACATTTGAAACAAATGAAAATTCAGAAGATGGAAACGAATATTCCGAAACTTGGAACTTATTTTTGAATGGTGATCAGGTATTGCCAGAAACTGATAATATTTATACAAAAAATTTTCCAAAAAATATGTTAAAGAATATTCCAGACATTAGAGCAAGAATGCTCAATTGCATAAACCAAATTAGATCTGTAGAAGGTGAAAAAGCAGCAAATATGAATATGCTTGTTTGGGATTATACAATTGAAGGTTATGCCACTAATTCTGCTCAAAAAATATGTTCTAATGGATTTGTTGGTCGAAGTCCCAATACTTGGCCATATAAGGGAGCAGATGGTGAATTAATTGCAACATCTCCTAAATTGAATAATGCAGACCATACAATAATATTGGATAAAATTTGTGATTTAGTGCAACAATGGAATAATACAAGCTTATTTTTATCAAAGCAGGCAGACTTTTCGGATATGTTTAAATGGGAAATTGGAAACAGTTTCAAATATGCAGAACCATATCTACAACTAGTACTTGCAAAAGCAACATCAGTAGGATGTTCTTTTCATACAGATTGTCATGAAGACATTGGAACGGTTGTTGTGTGTCAATTTAGCGATAAGCCAGATCCAAAAATGCCTCCATATGCCCATATTTATAAATCATTAAATTTAACTGAGCCACAACGTCAGCCATGTGGAAGATGTGGATCAGGTGCAAAATGCTGTTATCAAAATCTTTGTATTGGAAGAGATATGGGATCTTTTTGTGAAAAATGCAGTTTTTCAGAACCAATTGATGCTAATAACGATGATTTATCGCTTTGTCTAGATAAATATTATGAGTCTTGTTCCAATATGAATTGTCCTGAGGCATGTGTAAGTAGACATCAAGTACCAGAAGGTATGTTAATAAATCAATGTATTTGCACTTCCAAACAATTTCTTGAAGACATGTTATTATTTGAGCAACTTCCGATAGATCCACAAATATCATATACTGAGGGTTGGAAAAGAAAAAAGTATTATTCACATGGTATATGTAAAAATATAAATGGTGAACTTCCAAAAAAAGTAGATATTCCTGATGTTGGAGTTTCTTACGAAGAACCAAAAATTGAAGAACAAAATTTGGGTATAAAAGTAATATCTTCGGAAAGTATAAGAACATCTGTTGTAAATAATTTAAATACTATCAGATCATCACAACCAGCAGCAGATATGGCAATGTTAATATATGATTTTACACTGGAAGGTTATTCACGAGTTAGGGCGAAACAACTTTGTGAAATGGGAGATAATATTAATGAATTTTCTGGTATTAATGGAACATTCCCACCTTTTGTAAAATGGCCTTATAGAGGTGGTTCTGGAGAAACAATATTCTTGTTTAATGAAACTGTTTCTATACCTGAGGATATAGATGATCAAGATTTAGCTAATGTACAGTTAGGAACAGTTGATCCTATTAATGTCATTGAAGAAGCTATTCAAAATTGGTATTCTGAAGGGGAAGATTTTGATTTTTATAATTTAACTAACAATGTTGGTAAGGATTTTTATAATTATCGTATGATAGTTCGTGCAGAAGCAACAGGAGTTGGTTGTTCTATGGTAACAAATTGTAAGTCAAAAAATATGAAAACAATTTTTGTTTGTCAATACAACTATCCGAATTATAAGGAGCCAATGCATATAAAAGAATCTATTTCGAGAAGAAAAGTTTTAGAAATCAAATATTTAGAATTTGATTTACCATTCCTTCATATTGAAGCAGATCCATTTTTACTTTTACAACAAAGAAGACCATGTGGACGTTGCAGAAGAGGTTCAACCTGTTGTGAAAATAATCTTTGCGTTGGAATAGATATTTCCCAATCCAGCATTACATTTGTTCCTCCAATAATAGAAAATCGTCAACCAGGGGGTTGCAGATCTGCTTTTGTTAGATCTTGTAATCAACTTAATTGTCAAGTAAATTGCATGACTCCAAGCAGTTCTTATCTATCCCATCAATGTTTTTGTGTAAGTCCAGAAAATATGAATAAATTGTCTTTTGCAGATCCAGATGCTTTGGAACTTAATAATACTCTTATTGAACAAATTTTGGATAGAAATTCAATCAATAATGAAAATCGTATGCTTATAAATAGTTTTTCAACACCTTATCCAATTGCAACATATGGTTATATATTCGGTTTAGTAAATTCTCATGGTTTATGTCTTAAAATTCCAAATTACCAACAAGAATATGGTGAAAGCATAATAGATTCAATTGAGGCGAATATGACATCTAAAATAGAAAGAATGGGATTTTCAATTGATATGGACAATGTAACTCTTTTATCTGATGTCTTTGTTGATTTACCAGAAGATGATTCTTATATTCAGAAAGATTTGACAGATAAATTTAGACAAGAATTTTTGCTTGCTATTAATAGTTTTAGAAGTATCGCTGGTGAATTTGCAACAAATATGAATAAATTAGCTTATGACTTTACATTGGAAGGAATAGCAAAATCTTCAGCTAAACAATGTCAAATTGCATCTTTAAATCGCTACTTTGAGATTAAAGGAGTACCACCATTGACATATTTATCAGCTGCAAACGAAACATTATTACCCAATAATGTTGCATCTATTGTAGCAAGTTGGGCAAGACCACTTATATCAACAAGTGGTAATATTGAAACAAAAACTTTTATTGAAAACTTAAAAAGATACGGAAAATTCCTACCAAAATCAGCAAAACAATTATTTAGTGCACATGCAACTTCTGTGGGTTGTTCAATATTTTCAAATTGTCCTGAAGGACGTTATTTTGTTGTTTGTCAATTTAACTATTTGGATGAGACACTTTATCCCTTCTTACCAACTGAAGATGGTTTAAGTATCACCAGAGCTCCTTGCAGTTGTTGTGGTTCTCAAGCAACATGCTGTGAAAATAACTTATGTGTAGGTGGAAATAGTGTTGGACAAGATTTTAATATTTGTAAAGATTTGTCGTCGGAAAAAAACAAGTCTTGTAGCTCTTCCTTTTACAAAAATTGTAGGGATATAAATTGTCAAGGTCAATGTTTAAAACCATTAGAAGAAGATGATCCATTCTTTGAACATTATATTTTTAATCAATGTACATGTAGCAAAAAAAATAACGGTAGTTCGCCACAAGCTGGATTATTGCAAGATGGAAAAGCTTTAATAAGAGGTACTTGCACAAATGTAAACAATACAAGATTAGATTATACAAGTGTACTAATTACTCATGAAAACTTATTAGATATAGAATTAATTTCTAATGGTAGAAGTGGAAATACTATATCTCAAGCACTTTCTTCTGTACTTCAAACAGAGCTAAGAGGAAAATTGTCTTTACTTGATCCTAGACCTTTATTATATTTACTGAATAAACAAAGAAGTAGAATAGGAAAAAGAGCAATTAATATGAATATGTTAAAATGGGAATATTCTTTACAAGGTTATGCTCAAAACTGGGCTATGGTGTGTTTAGCAGGAAAAAACAATCATAGTCCTCAAGAATTCCCATATAGAGGTGGTGAAAGTGAAGTTGTATATTCCTCAGAAATAGGTGAAGAATATGATGAATTTACTTCACCAATTAGAGTTGTAGAAGCGTGGTTTTCAGCAGAGGAAATATATGAAAGAAACAATGGTACTGTTCCAATTACACCAAGAATATTAGATTTTTTGACAGTGTCTCAAGCTTCTTCTTCTTCAGTTGGATGTGCAGTAGTTAAAGGATGTCCTAATGCAGGATTTGTTGTTGTATGCCAATTTGATTCAGGAGTAAATTTAAATAAATATCCATATACTAAAATAGATGAGGATAATTTATCTTTAGCACCTACAACTCAAGCACATCCATGTAGTAGATGCGCTTCTGGATCCACTTGTTGTAATGAGAATTTATGTGTCGGATTAACTCAAAATCCAAGCAAATTAGCTGCTCCATTAGTTACAAAATTATCATCAAGTAAAAATTGTATTTCTTCTATAGTAAGAGATTGTAACTCAGGTTTTTGTCCTGAAGGTTGCATTTCACAAATTACTCCTGAAGAATCAAAACGAATACCATTATATAATGAAGATAATTCAATACAATTTACTATAAATCAATGTCAATGTACTCCTAGAGATTTTATTGGAACACCTACTGAAGCATGGAAAATAGGATTAGTTCGTAGAAATGGACAGTGTGAAAAAGTTAAAGGTTATAACATTGATGTTGTCAAAACTCAATCTCATTACATTAAAGTTGTAACAGAATTTAACTATATTGTGGAAAAAACTCCGGATTCAAAAAATATTTCGGATGATCCAAGTATTAAAATAAATTATGGGTTATCAAAGGAATGTATTGAAAAAGCTAAACTTAACCATTTGTCACCTAAATGTATTGCTAATCCTATAAATTGTAATACTCAAACTATTTGTTATGCATATCCACAAAAAAACAATTGCTATTGTAGCGATGAAAACAGTGAACAATGTCAAGTATTGAAGTTATGTAGAAGAGATTTACCGAATGTAATAAATACAATTAAACCTGATTGTACTGGAAAACATATACTCAATGATGATTGTCCATGTTCTAAAAATATATTTAGTTTGGAATGCAGTTGTAGTGTTTACTCTAAGAATCCTGGATGCCCATGTGATAAAGAGCCAGAATCTCTTATTTGCAATGATCTTGCAAGAACTTCTGAGGCTGCTCAAAAAAGAATTAATATTGCACTTTCAGAAATTTCTCGCGCAACGAAAACACTTCGAGGATAAATTAGTTTGAAAATAACCGAATATTAAAAGGTTATCAATCAAAAGTTTTTATAAAAAAAACTCTTTAAGTAGTCATTAGAATATTAAGTAAAATATTATTTTATCATATACATTCAATGAAAATACTTTAAAAGTTGATTCGGGTAGAAATACTCAAAATATTAAATGTTCTCAAATAACTATAATATTGATTCATTTTTTTTATTTTTGTAAAAAATACAATATAATCAAGAAATGCAAAGTAAATTCAATTCTTAATTCTTTTTTTAAGTGTTTTTGGTTGAAGCAATTAGAAAAATTTCTATGATTAAATTCTAAAAATATAGTTTTGAATTACAGAATAAAATAAATGTATAAGCTAAGTAATATTCTTTAAATCAATTTGATTTGATTAGTTCAATTATCTTACATTTTATCTTGCATTTACAGAATAGATATTTAAAATAATACAGTCAAAGCGCCAATTAAACTTTAGATAAGACTAAATTGAAGGCTTTTTTTTTTCTTTTTTTTTTTTTTTTCTTTCTGCGATGATTTGAAAGGGAATCATTGTAGGGTAATTAATGATTTGAAATAAAGATGCAAGATATTTATTTTCACCTTTGTATGATTTTGATATTTCCCTTCTTTTTTCTGATTAACAAAGAAAAGGATATTTGCGGACTATCTAAAATAATTGATTTCAGTTTGTTGGAAACCTCGAATATTACCCTATTAAATAATTTAACAGACAATTTGTCATCAGACATTATACTTGATGAAAATAATATTATTTCGAAGAATTTAGACAAAAATGATTTAGATGAAGTGTATATAACAAAGAATGAGTTGGAAAACATAAATGATAATGAGTCGATTTATAATAAAGAGTTAGATATAGATGAGGAATTATTAAAACCTCTGTTAAAAACGATTTCAATTGAATTAAGAAGTATGTCTAATTTATTACGAGCAGAATACAATTCTATTTTTTCTAAACCAATAATAGATATATTAGAAGATTGTATGAATAAAAAAATATTTACAAATGACATTTTAAAATTAATGATTAAGGCAAAGGAGTTATTATACATTGAAGAAAAAAGAATTTCTAATACTCCTTTACTTAAAGGTAAAACTTCTTTGCATTTTGATGGAAAAACTTCTACAAATCAAATAAAAAATCAAGTTTCAAGTTTATCTTTTTATCTTCAAAGTAATATTTCGATTTTGAAAAAAACGCTTTTAATTTATAATGATCAGCACGAAATTTTTCTTAACCGAGAAATGATATTGGGAAATATTATTAAATTGTTAAATGAATTGAATTTGTTAATTCCCGATATTGAAAGAATTTCTAGGAATGAATCTTTTATTGATTTTTCAAGTATTAATGAGTCACTTTCAAAAGTTGTTAATAATTATGATTCTATATTAAAAAAAATACAAAAGTTTAAGTCTAGTGAATATTATATGGTTAGTTCAAAAAGCATTAGCTTTTATTTACAGGTCATATTATGTCGTCTGAAGCAAAAACTTGAAAATTTATTTATATTTGACGAGTTGATATTAAATTTCAATTCTAGATTTAAGATATGTAAATAGTTACACTTTATGTTTTTATTCTAGATTTTCGATATTTAATATTAGATCTAAATTATTTTTATTTCATTTTTATTATTAATAATGTGAAATTATATTTATTATACATTTACATGAAATATAATGCATAAAAATTGTATACATTGATTATAAATAAGATATCGGTGCCGCCAAGATGGTGCATTTTGTGTGAAAATGTCAGTGTAATAAATTTTAGGTGCATAATATAAATTATATTGTTAAAAAATCAATATAAAATCAATAAAAATCTATAAAATTAATTTTTAACTGTGTTAAAATTAATTTGTTATTTAACTTTAAAAATTAAATTGTATTAAGATTGAAAATTAGATATTGTAAATATGGGAGGTAGTTCGAATCCTCCTGAATGGTGTTATTTATCAAAAAATGGTCAATGTGATGGTAGAGGTGGTACATATGTAGATGTAATAGGAGTTACTGGTCGTATAGTTAATGGAATGGCTTTGACAATGATACCTCAAGAAGATGAAAATGCAGTATTTAATATAAATATGAAGTCGCATGGAACTATTGCAGTATTATCTTGTAAAGGTGGAGTTTCTGAACTTTCTCTCTCAGGATCAATAGTAAGATTTACTACTCCTACTATATCAGGATATAACAGATGTTCATTTGTTGTTGGTTTAAGCAATGATCATCTACAAGTTAGTCATTTTGGATCTAAAAGTGTTTCATTAGGAAGTATTTATTTGAAACCTTCTGAATCTTTTAATGAAATTTATTGTACTACTGGATATGCTAAATATGGATCTATACATAGTGGATATAATCCTTCTCCACCAATTGTTTCAACACCTATTTCACAAGGAGTTACTAATATTGAAAGTTCTCAATCTCTTCCAACAACAACAACAACAACAACAACAACTACTACTACTACTACTACTACTACTACTACTACTACACCTCCTCCAAAATTAATTCTTGAATCTGATAAATACACAATTGTACCTAGTATTCAAAGTGCATCAGCATCCATATCATTCTTTATTGATAAATCTTCATTATCTAATAGTGAATTAGAAGTTTCTTTAACTGATGTATCTTCAAATAAAGTAGCAGATTTAAATCTTAAATCTTGTTGTTTAAAACTTAATTCAGATAATCAAAATTATTTTGATAAAAAATCTTATTCAAGTGAAATGAAAAGTCAAAGTAGACTTGAATTATCATTAGCCTGGACAAAAGCCTTCATATATCTATTACTTACTTCAAGTTGGACAATTCTCGCAATGGTTCCTAGATATCAAAATTTAGAAACACCTGCTAATGTAACATTAAAAAGTACTACTGGTAGAGAATTAATAACAACATGGAAATATTCAAGTGAGTTTGATTCTCCTAAACCAAATACATGTAATCTAATGAGTTATGATGAAAGTTGTAAATCTGCAGCAGTAAACATTGTTTCTCCTCTTTCATGGACTGCAGATACTTCTTTTTTAAGATATGGTTTTATAGCTCCAACAGCTGAAAATTATCCTGTATCAATTTCTTTAACATCTAGTGGTACTTTATTTGCATCAATTACTTTTAGTCAGTATAGTATCACTGTTTCAACACCAACATCCTCCGAAAAAGTTAGTATGAATTTTAAAGTTATTCCTCAATCTGGTAGTTGGATAGCAGGTGATATTTTTATTTTGAGTTCTACACTTTCCAGAACTTTAGAAAGACTTAATAATTCTAAACCTTGTACAATAATTACATCTGCCTGTTCTACAGATACCACTTCATGGAATAATCAATCTAAAACAAATTTAGTTGCTACTTATGGTTATCTTGCTAAACTTGCAATGCTTGCTGGTATTGAAGATAATGAAGAAAAATCCGTATTATATGTAACATATGCAGGTATTGTTGTGGGAAGTCTCACAATATCTAATAAAAGTTTTAATGGTGCATCTATTTTAGATAGTCCTTCATATCAATCCTCAATTTATTGGAAACTTTATCAAGGACTTCCATCAGCAATTAATATTCCGAAAGATAATATTGATGAAGTTAAGTCTGATATTTTGAATCCTACAACAACATCAACAACAACAACAACAACAACAGCTCCAAAGTCTAATTCCTGGTTAGATAGTTTTACTTCATGGTTTTAATTAATGATCTAAAATTAATAAATCATCAATTGTTCCAAACTTTATCGAATTTATATTTGTAGGTTCTAATTAAATTCAATAATTGTTTAAAAAAATAAGAAAAAAATAAAAAAAAAAAAAGAATGTTGAAAAGTAAATATATATTACATTTCAATATCAATTTGTTTTATTTGAATTATTTAGATATTGAAGTTTATTAATAATTTTGATCAGTTTCATGCAAATTGTGTGCATATAAAGTATCGTGTTACGTGTCTTCAAATGTAATCTTGAAATGAAAAAGAAATAAGTAGAAATTTTTTTTAAAACAAATAAAAATGCACAAATTGTATTTTCTAATTTTATTATTAAAAATTTTATTAAATTTTGTTATTTGTTCTATTAATTTAGATGATGAAAAACATGTAATCGAATTTTTATTAAATGATAAATATAATACGTTAAAATCTTCTAAAGATCAAATAAATATTACTAATGAATCATTCTCAACAAAAGGTAAGTCATAAAAAAGTATTATATAATATTTAATATTAATTTATTAATATAAATAGAAATAACAAATAATTTATTGTCTAATAATTCAACAAAATATGAATATTCTGGATCATTAATAAATAGCTCAATAATTAATTCTATTAATGACACAATTGAAGTAACAAATCATACTTTTCAATTCCCACTTTATTTAAATAATAAAGGTTTTAGATTAAAAATGAAATTTAATTTGAATAATAAATACCCATTAAAAATCATCTTTTTCGGTAGAGATCTAAAAAATTTATTAAATATTGTATTAGAAAATTGCAGAATCTTCTTCTTTTCTAAAGATATTAAAACAGAAAGTTACTTTTATGATAGTTCTCCATTATTATTACCAAATAATAATACAAAAGAATTTTATCTAATAATGGATTGGTCAGAAGAAATATTTACATTATCTACATATAAAGATCAAATTGAAATAGCATTAGCAAATATTGTTAAAATTGATTCTCCATTAATAAGATCTGGTACAGCATTTATTGGTGATAATTTAGATCTAATTGACATAAATTGGTCTTTTTATAACAAACCTACTTATACAAATTATTCTTGTACAATTAATTATTATGAACAACGTTGTAAAAGTAATTCTTTAGATATTGTTGAAAAAAAAGAATCAAATTTTTTAGGTTGGGATATTGATCATGGTTTCTTAAAATTAGCATTTCAATATCCTCCAAAAAATAAATTACCAGTAAAATTAAATATCAATTATTTAAATAAAAATTTAGTTAATATATTATTTGATCAAGAAAAATTAATAATTAATACTAAAGAATTATCAAAAAAATATTTTCTTATAGAAAAATATGAAGAAGGTGAATGGTTAAATTTAGATTTAATTCCTTTATCATTTAAAAGTTTAAATTATTTGATTTATTTAAAAAAATCAATTTTAAAAGAAAATCATATAGAAAATAAGCAAAATATTGAAAAAAATAAAAATTTATTTTTAAATTATACTGATCAATTTTATAATAACACGAATATCTGTCAAAATACTCTATTAAATAATATAAATAGATCTTATAAAATCATTAAAGAACAAGAAAATATTAATATAAACAAATCAGAATTTATTTTAAATTCTAATTTAAATAATACAAAAATTGATGAAATGAATAGTAAAAGTCATAAACTTTTTATTGCAATAGACAATGAAATTATTGGTAAGTTTATTTTTTCTTAAAAAAACTTTATATAATTTCTTTTTTTTTTTCTTATCTTTAGGAAATATAACAATGAATGAAATTTATAATAAATTTAATTTAACATCAAATGATACATCTTCAGATAATCAATACAAATCAAATATTCCTATAGCTTATTGGAGACTTAAGGCGGGAATTCCTGATTATTTTGAAAATATTGTAAGTTATTAAAATATTATTTAAAAAAAACAACAAAATATTAACATTAATTTAAAACAAATTTTTAGAATGAGTTAACTAAAGATCTTTTATTTAATAATACTAGTTCCAATTAATTTCTTATTATTTATTTTATAAAATAAAAATAAATCTATATTAAAAAAAAAAAAAAAAAAATTGAATTTATTTCTTATTGAAATATTTCTTGAAATTTTTCTTGAAATTTTTAAAATAATTTAATCTAGATCTTTTTATTTTCTTATCATTTTTCTTGATTTTTGCTTTCATTCTTTTGAAGCCTAAATTCATTCTTCTTTTATTTTGATTCTTTGTATCTTTCATATTATATTCTGTATTATATAAATTGGAATTCATATAAGATAAATTATTTTTTTGATTATTAATTGAAAAATTTGGTAATTGATTAATCAATGCATTTATTTCTTGTTTAACAATAGATAAATAATGTATATACCAACAAATCTTTAAATAATATGGATATATATTAACACCTAATAAAATAACTCTTTTATTAAGTTGATTTACTTTATTCTTTTTAAAATAATTAACTTCATTTAAATATTCTAATCTCATTTTCTGATTATTCTTAATAAAATTAGGTATAGAATATGGATTTGTAATTGTTACTATTGAAAGAAGTAATTTACAAAGTATTTTTTTATTTTTTTGATAATTTTGATTATTAATTTCTTGTTTAAATGAATATGAAATTTTTCTTATTATAGGTGTTATTATAAATACAAAATTATTTAAATATTTCATAATTTGATCAAAAATATCTTTTCTTATTAAAATTTGATTAAAAATATTTCTATTAATTTGTTTATTCCATTTATTAAATAAATTAAAATATTTTGATTTATTTAAACTCTTATCAATTTTTATTTGAATATATTTAAATGTTTTTTGTAAATATAAATCTTGAAAAGTTTTTAATTCAAAAAAATTATTCATTAATTGATGATCATTAAATATATTTAAAATATAATAAATTTCTGATTCTAAATTTTCAATTAAATTAATTAATCTAATTTGATCACAATTATTTGACATTAAATAATCATCAGGATTAAAGACTTTATTTAATTCATAATTAAATTCTTCAATAAAATGAATAAATTTTTGACATATTTTATCTGCATAAATAAATTGTGGTCCATAATATAATGGTTGAAATTTTAAAGAATAATTATTAATCAATTCTATAATACAATTTTCTTTTGATGTATTTACAAGTTCATAAATTAATGGATCTAATAAATCAAGATTTATATTAATTTGATTAAAAAATTCTTTTTCATCTTTAGATACATTTTTATCAATTAAAATTTTATCAATTTCAATTTGTAAGAATTCATAAATATTCATAATTTGAAAACTTAAATAATTCATTCCTAATTTATTTCCAAATTTATATATTAAAGTTTTATCAGAATTATTTGTTAATTTTGATAAAAAATATTTAATAGATATAGGATTAAAACCTTTATTTATTAATTCTATAATATCTTTTCTTTTAAATAATAATTTAAAATGATTCTCTTCAATTTGATCTTTAATTGGATCTATAATTTCTTTAGAAATTTCATAAATTAATCTATAAAAACTTTTATATATTAAAATAGAATTAGGTATATTTTGATATAATTTTATTTCTTCTGATTTATTAATATGAATTGTTGAAATAGAATTAATCATAATTTCTTTTAAATAATAAGAAAGAATATTAGGATCTATAGGTAATTTAAATTGAATAATAAAATTTTTTACAAATATTTTAATTCCTAATTCATTATTTAATAAATATAAGTGATTTTTTATTGAAAAAATATATTCATATATTTTAATTTTACTAATTACACCTTGAAAAATATAATCCAATGACATTTTTAATGCATAAAATGACATAGCTTGATAAATTTCAATTCTTGAATATTTTGATTTAAATATTGAAAATTCATTATAATTTGGATTATTTATATAATTTATATTTTCATAAGAAATTTCATTAATAATATTAATACAAAATAATAATATATCTGAATAATTTAAAGTTAAAAAATCTTGTATTTCTTCCAATGATAAATTAATACAATCTTCTAATAATAAAAAAATACTCATATTTTTTTTGTTAATTATTTCTGAATATAATTTATCTATATTAATACCTTGTTGTATCATTTTATATGTATATGATTTATTTTTTAAATTAAATGTTTCTTTAAATTTATTAAATTTAATATTTAATGAAATACATATTTGTTTAATAATATTTTCTGATTCAATAAGAGCTTTATTTTCTTTCATTTGATAATTATTTACTAATTCATTAATTAAAGAAGATTTTAAAAGTTGTATTTTTTTATTTTCATAATCAGATATTCTTAATTGAATATAATTAATAGTATTTCCTGGCCAAATATTAGAAAAATATTTTAATAAATTTATATTATAACCTTGATTAATTATAATATTTTTAATAAAATTAATAGCAGTAGGTCTTGTCCAAAGTGATATAAATTCACCAAGTAAATCTAAAAATGCAAATCCTGTACTTGGTTCATTTAAACCTTTTTCTAATATAATTTCATCCATATATGATTTAAAATTATTAATAATACTATAAAAATTTTGATAATATTTCATATTTATAAATAAATTAATCCATTTTTCATTTATTCTATTTGTTTTATTATCTATATATATTTCTCTAAGTATTTGAATATCATTTTCAAAAATATAATCATATTTTAAAAATGAAATAAGTTTATTAAGTTTATTATCTTTTTTTTCATTAAGAAGAATTGTAGATATTGTTTCAATATTTAATTTTTCACATTCAAAATGATTCATTTTATTTACTTCAATACAAATACTCATACATATTTGATAATAATGATCTAAACGTCTTGGATTATCAGTTAATATTTCTATTAATGAATCAAAACAATGTAAATGATCAAAATTATTTAATAATAATGATGTTTGTATATTTGTATAACCATATGATAATAATATTGAATATATATGTTTTTGTCTTATATTAAGTATTGTTTTTCCAAGTCTACTAACATGAATTATTTCATTATTATGAATATAATTATAATTATTTAAATATTCATTAAATTGAATTCCTAAATTTTTTGGATAACCTTTTTCTATAATTATTTTATTTATTAATTCAATATTATATTTTTCATTAGAAAATGATTTTTCATCTAAATAATTAAATAAATTAACTCTTGGAAATAAATTAATATTATGATTTAAATTTATTATATCAAATTCTGATGATTGAATTGGATTATTAGATTCAAATATATTTAAAAATAATTCAGAAATTTCATTAATTGTTTCATCATTATTTTTTATAAATATTGCTGAATTAATAGGAAAAATATCATTTAAAAATTTTTTCATATAATTTGATGAAATACTCATATTATTCCAATCAAAATTATTTATTATTTTTTCAATAAGATATTCAATTTCTATATTACCAATTATAATTCCTAAATTAAAGAATCCTTCATATATTAAAAATCTAAGAAAACGTTTTAATATATCTTTTTCACTTATTTCACCCAAATATATATTAGATAAAATTTTAAATGTAACTATAAAAGGTACAAATTTATAATCATAACTTTTAACATTTGAATAACCAATAATTTTTTTTAATTCTTCATCATTTTTATTTATTATATAAATTATATTATGTTTAATTATTTTATAAAACTTATCAATATTTAAATTATCTAATTTTGAAGATATATTAATTAGATCTTCAATTAAAAGTTCTTTTGAAAATATTGAATCAAAAATTTTAGATTCATTTTTAATTTGTTTAATAAAATAATTAATCAATAATTTTATATCATCATCTAATAAATTATCTAAATTATCTTGAGATTGAGTAACTGGACATAAATTTTTATAATTATCAAATAATAATAAATATTTATAAGAATATTTCATTTCATCTTTTAAATAAATAAATTGTTTATTATTTTTTATTGTATCCCAAATCCAAATATCACCTTTTTTATATTTTAAATCTTTTGAAAATATTATTTTATTTTTAGATAAAATATTAATTATTTCTTTCATATTTATTTTTAATTCTTTATATTCTTTATATTCTTCTTCAAATGCAAATTGTACTATTTTTCTAAGAAATATTTCAGGTGATATTTTTGAATTAATTAATATATTTCTTATTATTAAAATACTTGTAATAATAATACAATCTGGATAATCATCTTTTAATTGTTGTGAATATATTTCTAAATATTTTTGAATAAATAAAAATATATTTCTTAAATTAAAAAGTGGATTAATTGATTGTTTAATTTCTGAAATAATTGGTAATGTAATACCAAAAGCATTTTCTTCCCATATAATTGGAAATGTTTTATCAATTTCTTGACTTAATAAATATGCTGGTAATAATTCAACAAATTGATTATATTCTCCATTTAAATTATCAATTTCACTAAAATATGCTTTTATAGATATACATATATTTTCTTCTATAATAGAATAAGGTATTTCAAGATTTAAAATTTCATCTGAATAAATTTTTAATAATTTTAATTTTTCTTTTAATAATTTTATACATTTTATTTCATCTAAATCAGAAAATTGTATAGATTTAAGAAACTTTCCTTCTTTTTTAATATTAATAGGATGAACTAAATGTTCTTCTAATGTTGCAATTAATACAGAATTATAACTTTGTTCTTTTAACCATTTTTCTTTTCTAAATAAAAAATGTCCTATTTTATTACAAATATTATAAATATTTGCAGTATATATTTTTTTTTCTGGTCTATTATAAAAATATAAATTTCTAAATGCTCTAATACAATTTAAAAAATCAAAAAAATCATTTTCTTCTTCATCAATTAAACCATAATATTTATAAAGATTTATTAAAGAATTATTATTTAATTTAAGAAAAATTAAATCTTCATTTAATATAGTATTTAATCTTTCAAAAATTGTTGGAAATTTATAATCTATTTTATATAAATTATCTTGATATTCAGAAATTAATCTTTCTATATTAATATTTAAAAAATTATTTTTAATAAATTGTTCAACTTGTTCAATATTATCAAATTTTTCAATATTTATATTATTATCAATTTTAAGACCATAT
Source organism: Cryptosporidium baileyi (assembly GCA_001593455.1). Classification (NCBI taxonomy): domain Eukaryota; phylum Apicomplexa; class Conoidasida; order Eucoccidiorida; family Cryptosporidiidae; genus Cryptosporidium; species Cryptosporidium baileyi. Next base: position 69,384 of record JIBL01000001.1, read on the forward strand.
GAAAGTAGTAATTCTTTTACTTTATAAAAAGATATTTCATTATTATTTTCAAGATTTGAATCTTGTAATATAAATGAATTATCAGTAATTAAATATAAAATATCATTATTTTTAATAGAAAAATCATTAAAATTAATTCTTTTATTATTTGGATATAAATTAATTTCATTTCCATCAATAGTAAAAAAACTTTTTGGAATAATATCATTAAAATTTTGATTAAGTAATTCTAATATTTTAAAAGGAAACATGGAATTTTTAAATGTTATAAATTTATTAATATCTGGATTTTCTTTTAAAATAATAAGTAAATTTAATTCATCTTTTTTAATTGAATTTTTATTATTTAATATAATATTTGCTCCATCTTTTAATTTTTTAACAGAATCAAATGTTTTAATATGATTTGTAATATTAATATTATTTGATTTAATATTTAATTCTTTTTCATTAATAAAATATTTTTTAGATATAATTATATCATAAGATTCTAATTTTTTATCAATTATAGTATTTAATACTTGATAAAGTCCAAAATAAGGTTCATTATTATCATATTTATATGGAATTGATGTTAAATATACAATATATGAGATTTTTTCTGATTTGAATATAATATTAAATGTTTTTACTGGTTTAATATCAATATTTATTAATATTTGATTATTATTTTTAATATTTAAATCAAATATTGGTATATTAATTTTTTTTTGTAAATTACTAATAATATTTGGTATAGATTCATTATCATTTAATATTTCAATAGAATTAATATCAAAATATTCAATTTCAACTTGTTTATCTTTAAATATATTTTTCATTAAAATTGATTTTATTTCATTTAAAAAATTTCCAAATAAATCATTTGAATATATTTGAATATTTTCATGAATAATATTTTCTTCATCATTTATAGATGGTATAATATTTAAAATAGAAGGATTTCTCCAAAATAATTTTAAATTTAACAATTCAACATTATTTAATATAGTATTTAATAATATTAAATCAGAATTTTTAATACCTAAATCAGAAATTATATGATCATTATTTATTTCAGATTCAATAATTTTCCCATTAGGAAGAATAATAGATTTTATACTTCTATTAAATAAATCATTATGTTTATATATTTTTTTAATAAAATTATCAAAATGAGTATTTTCAATATTTAAAGTAAAATTACCTTGATTTTTTGTATTAATATCTTTCCAAATAATTTTTAAATCAATTATTTCAGGTTGTAAATTTTGAATTATTAATAATAAATTATCACCATCTTTTATATTAAGTTCTTTAAAAGTTAATTCCATATTTTTATCTTTATCTAATATTATAGTTTTTGAATTTAATTCAAAACCTTGTAAAATTTCTTTCATTGGATCAATAAAGTTTTTTTCATAAAGAATTGGCATAATTGAAATAATTGAATTATTTTTATCATTAATTTTAATATTAATAGAATTAAATTCTGGATATATTTTAGTTATATTTAAATTAATATTTTCATTAGAATTATTATCAATATTTAAATTTGTATTTTTGTCTATCCAATCAATATATGAATTAATAATATCTTCATCAGGATAATTTTCAAATAATTTTCTCCATTCTTCACAAATAAGATTAGTTTTATTATCATTAGGAATTTGAAATTTTTCAAATATTTTACTAATATTTTGTTTACACTCATCTTTAGACATATATTTATTATTTAGAAATAATTTTAAAATATTTTCTCTTAAACCAGGATTATTTTCAAAAGGTATATAAATTCCAGAATAATCACCAAGCCAATTAATTAATTGAAATGGTAATTTTTTATTATTTTTTTCTAATCTATTACCAACAAATCCTGTAATTATTGCACTTTCTTTAAGAGAAATATTATTTTCTGTAAGTTTTGAAATTAATTGTGAATAATCAAAACCATATATTGGATTAAGACTTGAAATTATATATAAAGCTTTTTCCTTACCAATACCAGGATGTTTATTTAAAACATATAAAAGTAATCTTCTATACATAGATGATGAATGAAATGCCATAGGTTTATCTACAAATTCTAAAACACTTTTTGAAAAAGAAATTGAAAGAGATAATATTTCATCTTTTGTTAAAAAATCATGAATTAAAGAATATTTTTCAATACAATCTTTAAATGCATTAGATAATATTTGTTCATTTTCAATATCTTTTAAAAATGGAATATTAATAAATGAAACTTGAATACATTTTTCTGGTAATGCATTTCCAGTCATTTCATAATAAGCAATATATATTGCATATTTTTTTATTTCTTCTTGAATATAATTATAATCTCTAGCTAAATATATAGCAATTTTACTACAAAAAAGAATTGGATCTGATTTAAGAATAGAATAACGTTCATTTTTCCAATTAGAAAGTATATATTGATCAACACAATTAATAAAATCAAACATATTGGAATTATTTTTTAATTCTTTTGTTAATAAAGAAAAAGGATGTCCAATATATTTAACAATATTTGAATTTGAAACTCTAATTTCTATATTTTCTGATGAACCACTACAAATATATTTTTCTGTATAATAAATTTGTTCTTGTGTATTCAATAAATTATTATAACTTCCACTTATACCCATTATTGTAAGAATATCATTAAAAGGAGTTATAAAACTTAAACCTTTATTAATTTCATCATAACGATTCATTATTGTTTCTTGAGACAAAAAATTTAGAGTATTTCTTAAGAATGCTTTTAATCCAACAATAGAAAATGAAACTGCATCCATTAAATAACCTCTAGGAACATCTCCAGCATAATATAATTGAAGAGTTGCATCAAAAATATCTTTTGTTCCTATTAAATTTGAATCAAATTTTGAATATTCTGAATTATCTGAATTTTTAATCAATATTTTTGTTGGTTGTGTAATTGTTAAAAATTCTCTTAAAGAACCTATTTGAGATAATATACCAAAAATAATACTTTCTTCATTACATATTATATTTATATATTCTTTATTTATTGATCTTGGATTTATATATCTAAAAAATGGTATTTCTTCATTAATATTATTATTTTGATTTATAAAAAATTTATAATTATTTAATGTTTCAAGATGTCTTTTACATTCTATTATATTAAATTCTTCACCCATTGCTATTAATAAAGAATATAATGTATATCTTCCAATTGATTCCATATATATTTTTTTTTCAAAAGAATTATTTATAATAATAATATCTTTTTTTACAGCATAAGTTAACCATTTTAATATAATCGAAGTATAAATACCTACATTTATATCAAATAAATCCACTAAATCTTTTTCAATATTTTTAAATATAGAAAAACAAATGTTTGTAATATTCAAAATATTAAATTGTAATTTTTTATTAGAAAGAAAATCTAAGCATTTAAATAAATTAAATCTATTTAAATTAATTAAATTTTCTTTTGGTAATTCTATATCTTTTAAATAATAATCCAATTTATTCTTCATTTTTTCTCTAATTTCTGCAATTTCAAGTAATTTAGAATCATCTAATTGATATATTTCTTCATTAGAAATTAATGCTCCTCTATAATTAAAAAACAATTTACATAAATTTGTAGATTTTAACGTAGGAACTAAATAAAATTTTAATATTAGATCACTTGCCATTAAACATTCTGCAAAAGAATATAAAATTTCATTATTATAATCATTACTTAATACATCTTCTAGATCACTTCTTTTAAATAATTTTTTATTTCCATAATAAATTTTTTTTAATTTAAATTGACGAATTGAATCAAATATATATATAATTTTTTTATCTAATTGCAATTCAAATAAATCTTTATCAATTATTTGTGAAAGAGTTATTCCTAATTGTTCTTCAAAAGCAGAATTAAAAGCAATTAAATCTAATATATGACTCAAATAGATTTGATTTCTACCTAATTCTTTACCAATATTATAACATATTTTTAAAGAAGTAGACCTTTGAAATAATTCTTGTTTATTTTCATCCAAATATTTGTCTATATTTGATTCAACAATTTCAATACATGTTTTAATATTAAAATAATCAATTTTGCAAATTTCTTTTTTAATATTAATTAAAAAATCTTTTTTTAATTTAATATCGGAAATTGCTTTATTTAAATGTTGATCACAAGTTAAAGGACATTTCAATTCTTTTCCATCACTATTAATATAAGTTTCTTTGACTTGATTTAATGTTAAAAATAATTTAGTAGAATTTAATATTTCTTTGTAATTATTTTGAATATGATCATTATTAATATTTTTGGTTAAATTAGTAATTTCTGTAATATAGTTTTTTTCTTGATTCTGAAATTGATTAATTAATTCATCAATACAGTTATTAAAATTATTTAATGAATTATCAGAGTAACAAGATAAATCTTGAAGAATATTTTGTTTTAGATTTTCATATTTAAAGCAGGAAATACTAAAATTTATTATTTCTTTAGGAGCAATTGCCACTAAGAAATTAAATTGCAGGATAAATTTTATTAATAATAACAAATACCACTGAAACCGAAGTATCATAACTTTTTTAAAATTAAAAATATGAATAATTTATTATATTATTATTAGAATACATATCAATATTTCTGAATATTCTTTTGTTTTTAAGATTTTGGACAAGTAAAACATGCAATTTTACGACTAAGATCTATAGAATAATTAAGCGCCTTAAATCTTGAAAATTATAATTAAAAAAATTAAAAAATATCTATAAACTAATTTTTATCTTAATGTTGTATTAACATTATCAAAAGTTTTTTTTGAAAGACTAGTATTACTTATTGGAATAGGTGTATTTATGTTTGTACTATTTCTTTTTATTTCAGATAAATTACCATTACTTTGTCCAAAACTAAGATCATCAAGTTCAACAGCTTTTGCTTGATATTTTACAACAGTATTATCTAAATTAGTTTTTTTAGATCCATTTACAAAATCATAGAGTGCATTAGTAAATTCATTTGGATTTCTTAGTGCAGGATATTTTAAATCTTCAAACATTTCTATAGAATCTGATGCAGTGAAAGCAGCTCCCCAAAGATCGCTACTAAATGATCTTGATTTATTTTGACTATTAGAACTTAAATCATTAGTAAAGTTTGATTCTGAATATGTATCTTCTTCATTTGATGAATTAGTTTTGTAGCTATCAAATTCTTGTAACATATATGGCTGAATAATAAAATCTCTGGAAACATGATCATTTCCACCTCTTAAAACAACTGTTATTGAAGGTGAACTTACAACTTTTATAAACTTTGTACATCTATCTTCAGCAAGATCAAATTGAAATAATACTGGTTTTATTTTCTCTTTTTCTTGAATTTCAACTTTTAATATTTCATTAGAATCTTTAGGTATTAAAGAAGTACCATTTTTTTGTAATTTAATTGGTTTATCTACTTTTTGTTCATTAATTAATTCAGAATTTTTATTTGTTAAATTATTTTTAGCATCTTGTATGAATGTCCAACACCAAACAGTATTATTTTTTAATCTAATGACAGAATGCCACCAACCAGATTGTATCTCAACAGTATGTGATTTTAATGAAGATAGATCTACTTTTTGTGGAGTAAAAAAATTTTTTGGTATATATTTTTCAAGATAATCATTCCAAACTTGTATTTGTCCCCACTGATAAACTTCACCACAGGTAGTAAGTGCTAAAGCAAAATTATATCCAACTGAAATTTGTGAAATTCTAGCAAGATTTGACATAATTTTAGGTCTTTTAGTACAATAAACTCCACTTCCAAGTCCTAATATACCATTTTGAGCAACTCCAAAAACTAAAACGGTTCCATTAGTACCTAACATAAAAGTTGTACCTAAACCACAACATAAAGAATTAATTCGACCCAATTTTTTTATTGCAGGACTTCTAAGTTGCATAGGTATAAACAAAGAATCAAATACATCTTCCAATCCCAAGTCATCACCTCTTCCCCAAACTAAAACTTCATTTTGTTTTGTAACTGCAACACAATGAAATGCTCCAGCTTTAGCTAAAACAATTTTTGTTTGTTTCCAATCAGCAGGTAAAGATATTGAAGTAGGAGAAGGTATTTGATATACTGTTGCATCACATCCACATTGTCCATATTCATTAGCACCCCAACAATATACAATTCCTTGTTCTGTTAATGCTAATGAATGATCTACTCCACAAGAAATACTTTTAACATAATTAGGTATTTGTATTGATTCTGTTGGTTTAATTAATGATCTACCAAGTAATTCATTTGATGTTTTACCAATTCCTAATTGTGATTTATCATTCATTCCAAATGTAAATAATTTCCCATCACATGTTAATACTAACGTATGAAAACCTCCTAATCCTATTTCTTGTATTGAATAAAAAGATTTAAGTAAACCAATAACTGATTCAGACCAACCAACAGGATATTCTCTTGATATATCTACTTCTACAACAACTTGTATTATTTGCAATCCTTTCGGAAGTTTCTCATTTTTAGATCCCATTATTACTCTATTTTTATCTCTTCTTTCTATATCCCATTGAAGAAGTATTTCACATTCACGTTGAGTTAAATAATCAGTTCTTACTTTTTCTGCCATTAATAAAACGTTAAGTTTTTCTTCACGAACAATTTGACGTACTCTATCACCTCTCCACCAACTTTGAATCAAAATAATTGACTTTAACATATTAAGCCAATATACCCTTGTTAGAAATGAATGTAAACGTGGTTGTAATACATCAGCGACCCAAAATAGTCTGTCTAAGTGAGCTAAAATCCAATATCTTTTTATCATAGCTTGAATTTTCATTGCATATTCACTTTTCCAAAGTTTAATACGTATTTTTTCAAAAAATAAAGAATATTTTATTGTTTTTCTTACAATATAACCTCTCCAAACACTTTGTATTTTTCTTGCAGGCGTTGCAATACGAATATAATGAATCATTATTTGTCTCAAGAAATAATATCTCCACGCACGTTGAATTTTCATAGCCTTAGCTTGTTTTATTGAATATAATCTAAGTAGTTTAACAAACTTTTTTTTTCTATAATTAATCCAGGCAATTTGTATTTTTTTAGTTGCAGCTTCAGACTTTATTTTGTATACTACTCTCATCATTTTATTTTTTGCTCTTAATAAAATAATTAACAATTGAATAAAACTTACTAATTTTCTGGCAGCAACTCTTCTTTTTAATGAATTACCTATTTGTTTTCTAATTCTATATCCTCTGTAAACTTTTTGAATATTTGTTATTGCTTTAATATAATTTGTTAAAGCATTTGGCATTGCCATTAATAAAGCAATTCCAAGAAAATGATTTGCGATTCTTTTTATTTGAATTGCATCTTTATTTAATATATACATTCTAATTAAGCTTTGACAACGAATAAGTGAAACAGAAAAGTCCATAATTTGTTTTCTTAATTTAGTTAAACGGTATATTTCTCTTAAACATTCAACTAGAGGAATCAAATTTTTTGTTACTGAACGGAAAAAACGTTCAACTGCAATCCAACCATCTTTTTTAATAAAAATCTTGGTATTACCTATTTGCCATTGTGATTCAGGAATTTTCATCATATTCATAGCTTGTCTGCATTGTTGTTTAATTTCTATATTGGAAGATGTCGTTTGTCCCATTAATTTCATAATCATTGAATTTTCTCTCATAAAATTCTCGAATGTTTCTCTATAAGCATATCCTTTTTGTACTAATAATATTGCTTCCATAATTGATAAACTTTGTAATTGATCAACAACCATATCTGGTTCTATTAAATTTGGAACTTTTTTCTCGTTTGCTTTAACACATCTTATAAATTGAGCATTTGTTGCATTCAAAGTATCTAAGAGATGACCTATAGAAAATCTAAATATGCTTGCAATAAATTTTCCTTTTAATTTATTTGAATTTAAAATTTCAACTTTTTCAAAAGATCCTTTTAAAACAGAATTTTGTGAATTTTTAAATAATTTAATTATTTCAGGTCTTATCCTATGTTTATTTTTTATAACAAATTCTTTTGTAGTATATTCGACAGTTGTTGCAGTATGTTCAATAATAAATTTATCTGGAACTGATCCTTTTGGTAATTTATAACCTTGTTTTTTACTGCATTGTTTATGTGCACTGTTAGTAAAACCTTCATAAGTACCATTTGAAATTAAGCAGGATTCTTCAAGTAAATCAAATAAACCACCTTTACCATCGAATAATTGCACTAAAGGTGAATTATCTTCATATGTTATGTTATCGTGTGAAATAGATTCTTTCTCATATTCTTGTAATTCTGCTTGAAATACTGATGAAATAAAAAATTGTTGTAGTTTTTCATTTGCAAAATTAATTAAGAATTGTTCAAATCCATTAATTTTGAATACTTCAAAACCATAAATATCTAAAATTCCTATCCACGGTTTTCTCTCTTGATCAAACTCAATAGCTTCATTTACAAGATGAATTAAATATTCGAAACATCTTAAATATACTTCTTTTGCACAACTTTCTATTTGTTCATAAGCTTTTGATTTGTTAAGAGCGGATACCACTACTGTACCTCTGATTTCTATACTACTTGTAAGAAGTAATTCTTGAAATTCTTCTGGATTAATACCCCACAATTCAGAAACATCATTAAAAATATCTTGGCTATTTATACAAGCAGCATCTTCCATACCTTTAGATTCATGTTCTCCTAATTCAATATTTCCCATTAGCAAAATTGCAGAGAATAACGAAATTAAATGATCTATTTCTTCTTTTCCAGATAATATTCTTTCTAGTTGTGGATAGACACAATTTTTAAATTCTTTTACATCATCAATATTTTGAACTTCATAACAATTAGAAATATTCAGATATTTATACCAATCAATATTCCTTAATTTGTATTTCTTAATATCTTGATCTTCTTTTAAAGATTTAATTATTTGATAAAAAATATGATATGATCTTTCATTTTCTATTTGATGGCCTATTCTACTAAGTTCTAACATATAACTAGATATAGCACCACCTACAATACCTTTAGAATTCTCCAAACATAATTTTATAAATCTTCCAAAACGACTTGAATTGTTATTTCTTAATGTTTTTGCATTTCCTAAGGCTTCTAGAAGTGGATTTGCTCCCAATATAACGTCTTGTACCTTATTATCAGAGTTTAGTCCTGATGAAGCAAAATATGTCATTAATTGTCTTGCTGTCTCTGTTTTACCAGCACCAGACTCTCCTGAAACAATACATGATTGATTCATTTTTTGTAATTCTAATAATTGCATTGATCTTTGAGCGACTGCAAATGTATGTGGAGGGAGGTCACTTGGAAATCCAATTGAATAATCAGCATTCCTATATAAACGTATTTTATCTGAGCTGTACAACCCTTCTATCATTTTAAAAGGGTTTACTGCTACTAACAATCTTCCAGCATAAGAATAAATTAAATCTACATTGAATCTCTCATTTATTATATTTAATACTGATGCTTCACTAACATGTGGTAGTTTTGTTAAATCATTTGTTTGTATAGCATCAATTCCCATATTATAATTAAAACACATACTACTATCAACTTCTATTTCACCTTCATCTTCTATTTTTACTTTAATTTTTTTTTCATTAAAACTGATTATATTACCAACTTTATATCTATGATTTATTCCATCACCTGGTCGTTTAACCCAAATTGGAGTATCAATAAATAAATCGTCATTTTTTACAATGGAATACTTTCTTTCAAGACCCCTATCAATTTTATTATTTGAAGATTTATTAGAACTCATTTTATTTTTAATATAATTCAATTTTTTTCCTTAAATATAAATATTAAATTTATTTAAATGAGCTTGAAGTAATTAATCAATATATTATATTTTATAATAAAACTTTATTTTAATAGTTTCAAATCAAAATTATGATTAAAAACATAATTTTTTAAATATTTATTTAATTTTTATCATAATTAAAATTTTTATGACAGTTAACAAGTTTCAAAGCATTTAAAAGACTAGTGTGTGTGTGCGAAGGATGGCGCTTTCTTTGACAATTTAGAATTATAAAAATTAATGAACAAACAATTTAGTTAAAACCAATAATTTGTATATCAAATAGTTAAAATTAATGCCAAATGAAAGAATAAATTAACAGAATGAAATTTTTTAATATCATAAAATTATATTTATATCTAATTTACAGTTCATTGTATATACATTTATATATTACACATACATCACTAATAAAGTCTAAATAGTCCAAATATATCTATTATTTGCAACTCATATATTAATTTTCCAGCCATAAATGCAAGTAATCAAAAAATAATCAAAAATAATAAATTAGAAATTGACTTCACTCGTTTCAAATTTGATCTTCATCTTTGATATCAATTTCAGAATATTCCTCATCAGCAACATTGTCATATTCTGATTCTTGATCACTCTCATATTTCTCACTACGATGCAAACTATTATTTGGGTTACTGTTTTTAACAAATTGAGTAGGATGTTCAAATAAAACTCCTTCTTGTGTAGCAGTATTGTTTCCTCTATAAATTTGTTGTACTGCACCAGAATAAACTAATTCAGGAGGAACAATTGTTCTAAATACTTGATTACAATTGGGACAAATTTGAACATCTTCATCTTTATCTGATAGGCATGAGCCACATGCTCTTCTATTGATTATCCAATCAAAATCATTGTCTTCTTCTAAATCCTGAAGTGCCACATCATTTCCAATAAAAACTCCGTCTACAAAAACTTGTGGTAATAAGATAGTGCCATCTGACTCTAAAGGATCCATTTTCAATAATCCTTCATTTTTCAAATTGTCAAATATTTCTGAATCCTCCAAATCTACAATTTTTTTTTAGTTATGTTAAGACTACTTTATTAATATAAAGAAAACTCAATTCGATTTTTTCTTTTTAAACAAAAGTTTTCTTTATATTTGTATAGAAGTAATTTAACTTACTTGCTGCTATAGAGAAGTCACGATTTGCATCAATTTGATAATAAACTACACCTTTGACATCCAAAAATTGTTTTGCTCTTAATGAACCATAATAATGGCGTCTTATACCTGTTAGTGAAGTATGTATCAAAACAACCTAAATGTGGAATATCAATTATATAAATTTTTACAATTTCATAAAAAAAAGTAAAATTATTTTTTAAAATAATCATTAAATTTATCACTTACTTCGGCAGGTGTAGCTTGCACTTCTGATCCTATCCCTTTTTCATACATTCTTGATTTTTTATGGCATAAAAAAGAATAAAGTAAATATTAAATCTAACTTAATAATATTCCTGATATTAATATTATATAATTAACCAATCAATATTTGCATGGAATAATTTAGATAGGACATTTTATTAATATCTAACTTGTGAAATAGACTTATTTTTCATGTCAAAAACCAAGGTTTTACCGCCATTTTTGCCGCTGAAAACGACCAAGTTTGCAAAAAGAGTAAAATTAAAAATATCATCTAAACTAAAAAAATCTATGAAATGCAATAAAATCGCATAATCTAACAATATACCTCTAGAACAATTATATATACTTACATATTGAATTTGAATTTGAATTTTTTTGTTAATTTTCATTTTTTTCGTTAAATACGAATTAGCGGTTAACTGTAGTTTAGTTATTTCTTTTTGTTTAATATGGGAAAATTCTTCACAGTTAACAAACCTGACGTAAATCTACTAGATATACCACCAGGATCTGAGAAGTAAGTTTTTCAGCAAAGTTGGTCTTTACTGGAATTTAATCAAATTCTTTTTTTTTTTCTTTTTTTTTTAGAGTACAATGGAAAGTAGAGTCTAGAGTTCCTTGTTGTGGTAGTTTCATTATAATGCTCGAAGATCATACTATCGGGAATTTAATAACAACGTAGGTTGAAACTTGACATATTTTAAAAAAAATACTTTGAGTTAATATTTTCAGTCAATTGTTACGTGATCCAAACGTTATATTTGCAGGTTATAAAGTACCTCATCCACTTGAACCAATGGTTCAAATAAGAATACAAACAAGGGAGAATACAACGCCATTTGTAGCAATCCAAAATGCAATTCAATCATTACAAATGGAATCTCAGACAATTCTCAATTCATTTAAGGATTCAATGAGAAACTATCCTATATACAAATAAATCGAATTAGCACTTTGAATATAAATTATTGATACTAATCTCATCATGTATGTATTCGTTTTAATTTTTATTAGTCAACAACATCCTATTGAGGATGGTTGTTTTTGAGCGTTTTTTGAAAGTTGAACTCCTACTGCATTATTATTAGTAATAAAGCATCCTATAAAAATTTCTAATTGAAACAAAAATTTAGTTATTAAATTAAACTTACCGTTAATATCTAATTTAGAAGAATTGTCTTTCATCTTTTGATTATAAACTTCTTGCAATAAATGTTCAAAAATATGTTTTACATTACATCTAGTAACAGCAGATGCCTCCGAAAAAAATAAATGATTTTCTTGTGCAAAATTAGCTGCTATTTCAAATGGAACTTCGCGTTTACTTGGATCTTTTTCAACTAAATCAAGTTTATTACCAACTAGCATTACAACTATGTCCGGTTCAGAGTTTTGTCTTATGTCCTCGAGCCATTTAGAAACATTTAAAAAAGTCGATTTGCGAGTTATATCATAAACTAATAATGCACCTACTGATCGACGATAATGTGCTCTGGTAATTGCTCTGTAGCGTTCTTGACCTGCAGTATCCCAAATTTGAGCCTTTACAGTCCCACCTATAGAAAGAGGTACTGTCCTCGTTGCAAACTCAACTCCTATTGTTGGCTGTGGAGTTTTTGGAAGTGCATCTCTTGTATAGCGTGATAATAAATGTGTTTTACCAACTGTTGCGTCACCAACTAAAATGATCTTATAAAGATGATCATATTCGTCAAGTGAAGAGCTCATTGAAATTTGTTTAGGTTTCACAAATCCAAAAACTTATTTCCAATAGTAGTTTTATAATCGATCATAAACTTCAACTTTTTGTGTAGATTTCATAGTTTTAAGCGAAAAATTCTCCTCCTGGGTTTTATGGCGCTAATAATTTCAATTAAAAGTTAATTTGTGGATAATCAAAAGAAAAAAAAAAAAAAAGAAAGAGAAAAAGAATCATCTTTTAAAAATAAATCAATATACTTAAAAAGTATCTAATTTTAATTTTAATTCTAAAATCCATTTCCGTAATTTATTTTAGCTTGTGAGAAGTCCATTTCAGGATGTGCAGCTTTGAATTTTTCAAGCAGTTCGTGTTGTTTTAAATGATCACTTGTTGGTAATCCCATGGCTTTTTGTCTTTGATCAAACATCATCTTCTCAACAGTAGCACGAGTTTCTGGGTCTAAATCAGACAATTTAGAATTTTCTGGTACAATCTTAGATGTATCTATTTCTGGATCTCCTTTTAAAACACATGACCACCAATTCATATTATTCTGCTTTTCCAAAATAATTTGAATTGTATCTCCATCTACAATTGACCACAAACTATCATCTGGCTTTACATTAGAATGAAGTTCTCCGTTAATTATCTCTTCTCCTTTAACTTTAACACTCAATTTGTTCCTACTTATATTTACTTGACAGTCTTTTGACTTCAAACCCGGTGAAGTGCTTATTAAAATTTCAAGTGTTCCTAGTGTTTGAGTCCATGTATATTTACTTGTAGTTCCTCCATTTCCCAAAGGTGGACTAGAATCAGATTCTATGTCACTTTCCTTGTTTTTATCTGTGGTTTGTTTTTTGCTTGAACTCTCATCATCTGAAAATATCTCCTCTACTTTTGGAACATCATTTTTTGACTTTCTTGCAATTTCCTCATTCACTTTCTTCTCTTGAATTTTTTTTCTTCGTTCTGCTTCTCTTTCCATCATAATCTTTTTTTCTTGTCTGCGTTTTTCTTCAGAAAGAGACTGATATTTTTTGAAATATTTCATCAAAACTTTTTCTTCTTCACCTTGTTCCATTCCTGTAAAAAAGTCAGTTTTTCTTAAAAGAAATCCAAAGATAACATCTAGAAAATTTTCAATTCCATTGGCATTTTGAGCTATATTGATCAATAGTGAGTCGAATTTTTCATCCATATTTGTATTTCGCTATCAACTTAAATTTCTTTGATGTGAATTCTTATTAATAATACACCAAATTTGATAGCGCCTAAAAAGTGGAATTACTAAAATCGTCGTGTTAAAAATATATATATAACGTGCAATTTAAGTCAAAACCTTAAACACCTGAAAATATAAATTGACGTTAGGACATGAATTCAATACGACATAGATTTATCTTAAAATACAAATCTATTTTCAAGTTGTGTTTAATTTGGAAAAATCGCATTTAACTATAAAATGTCTTAATTCCAATTAAATTAGGCTCCTAGTTTTTGTGTTAACACCCATATTATATTTAATATAAGTAACTCATATAAGAAATACTCCTGTGAAAATTTACATTTTTTTATTAACGTTGGTACCTAAAGTCTCAATATTCAATTTATAAGTCTTTTGTCGGTGTTCATTTCAATTTAGATCGCTAGATATTATTACTTTAGAGAGAACTATATATTAAAGAATGTAATTAAAATATAAATTAGAGAATATTTTGATTTTCCGGAGTAAAAAAATTTAGAAAATAATTTATGCATATTTCATGTGGACCTTCCACATTGGATCTTCAAATAATACAATATTAAATTACATGGCGGATGTGGTTTTTTCTTGAATAAAAAATAAAATAAAATTAAGACATAAATTAGTGTATAAGTATACTTATAATCTATATATATATATATATATAATATATAGAAATATATTATATATAAATATATATTGCAAAAATGAGCAAAATAGTGCATGATAGTAAATTCCGAAATTTATATGGGGAATGCTTACAAGACCGGTTTTCAGGCTTACATGTAGTAACAAGTCGACATACGGTAGATGGATGTGGCATAGCAGCTTCAACAGAGTTTATAGCTTTCCCTGCAGAATGTAGTGGAGGTGGGAGTGTGGGAGTAATTGATAATTGTTCTTTTGGATATAAACCAAACGTCGTCTATTTTAAAGGTCATAAAGCAGCTGTTAGCGATGTAGAATTTTCTCCATTTTACTCATGCTTATTAGTTAGTGCTTCTCAGGATAAAACAATTAAACTGTGGGAAATTCCAGAACATGCAGCTCAAAAAAGATTGAAAGATCCATTAGCAATTTTTCATGGACATACAAAAAAAGTCTCATTAGTCAAATTTAATCCTTCTGCTGAATGGATATTGGCATCTGCAAGTAGAGATAACACTATAAAGATTTGGAACTGCGAAACTATGCAAGATGAAATAAATATTGGTCTTCCAGGGCTTCCTACTTCAATAAAGTGGA
Source organism: Cryptosporidium baileyi (assembly GCA_001593455.1). Taxonomy (NCBI): domain Eukaryota; phylum Apicomplexa; class Conoidasida; order Eucoccidiorida; family Cryptosporidiidae; genus Cryptosporidium; species Cryptosporidium baileyi. The sequence goes on from JIBL01000001.1 coordinate 84,824, forward strand.
GTTATGATGGCAGTCTATTAGCGGTTTCATGTATGGATAAGGTTACAAGAATAATGGATCCTAGAAGTGAAAGAATTACTTATCAGTGGCAAGCTCATAATGGAAGTAGAAAGAGTAGATGTGAATGGATGGGTGGTACAATGGGAAATCCAAATTGGTTGTTAACTACAGGTTTTAGTGATAAGGGAGAAAGGCAAATAGGCGTATGGGATATTAGATATTTAGACAAGAGTGTAGGTATAGAATTTGTAGATATAGAACAACCTTCTTTAATTCCATTTTGGGATGAAGGAACTGGTTTATTTTATCTTGCAGGAAAAGGTGATACAAATATTAAAGTGTTTGAATATAGTAAATCTGAAGGTTGTGTTAGAAGATTAGAAGAATATAAATCAGTGAATTCTTTAAAAGGATATTGTCTGGCTCCTAAACAAACAATGGAAGTAATGAAATGTGAAATTGATAGAGTTTTGAGATTAGAATCAGGTGGAGTTATACAGCCAGTTTCCTTTATTGTTCCTAGAAAAACAAATGAATTTTATCCTGATTTATATCCCGATACTTACGGTAATGAAGCAGCTATGGGACCTGAAGAATGGATTAGTGGACATACAGGCGAACCTATGAGAACATCACTAAGACCAGATATAGTCCAAACACAAAGCAATATGTTTAAGAGAATGAGATCCGTTGTTAAAAATGCAAGAGTTATACTTAAAAGAGACTTAGCTAAAGCAGAGATGCAATTAAGTACTATGCAAGATGAACTTTACTCAATTGAATCTTTGAAATTTCAATTGAAAGAGAAAGAAAATGAAATTGCTCAACTGAAAGCAAAAAAGTCACTAATTTAATCTGGATGTAATCTAGAAAAAAAAAAAAAATATTTCGATTTGGGCTGTTGATTAGTGAGAGTTAGCAGTGAAATAAGGTGTAAAGCGCTCTTAAACCTTATTAAAAAATTGTTTTAGAAAATCAAGATTTGTTAATCTTCAGATTTACAAATCATTTAAATTAAATTAATTTTTTATAATTTTGAATATATTTTCATTGTTGTTAAAAATAAGTCTTTTATTCCTAATTCTTCACAATATTTTGCAAGTGTTTTAATTTGATCTGACGGCATTTCTATCATCCGATTAGGTAAAATACGGATATTATCAAGTATATCTACATATCTAGATGATGGAGAGCTTCTAGAAATTGTGACACTATCAACGATTTCTCCTCTTACAACAAAATGCTTCCATCTAAGTCTTTGTAGCCTTCTTATATATTCCAAACAACATTCTTCAGGTCCTTCAAAAATGATAATTCCAGGATAACCTATTTTACAAAATCCACCAAGATAAAGCTCATGAGCCCATTCAATAATAAGTCTTCTTTTGATTTTATTGCGAATATGATGACTATAACATGCTCTTTTTCCCCACTTAATTGTTTCCGAGAGATCAACAAAGTTCCAAGTATAGCTACTTACATTTACATCTTTTTCATTAGAATCTGAATTTGTATCCGAAGAAACAGAATGATCTTCAAACTTGTTATCAATAGGAATGTTTTCAACTATTTGTTTTGTCGCTTCTCTAGCTGCAATTACCTGGTCATAAATACACTCAGTATCATAAACGTACGCATTTCTTGCCGCATCTACAATAAAATTACATTGCGATTCCGAAAGAAAAAAAGGAGTTGAATTTGAATTCCAAAGCTTACTAGTAACAACTTTGATATTATCTATACCTGTTTTATAATTGCTTACTGGATTAATTTTAAATTCCAAGTATAAAGGTGTTAAGTAGAATTCTCTTTCATCTAATCTTATTTTTAAAAAAAGATTACTCAAATCGTTATTTTGATTATAAATCCAATTTTCTAATTCTTCATTTAATATTAGTTCGTCATTTTCTGAAAACATATATTTAAGTGCTTCAATCTCCGATTTTAATCTGTTCTCGTTTTCCAACATATTTCATATAAATACATTAATTAAAATAAAAGACAGCGCGTAAAGCAATATAAATCTTAATATAAAATCATCTAAATAATATAAATTATGGACCAACCAATTCATACGAAGTCAAATGGCTACATAACTTAATCGCCTCCTTCATAGAAATAAAATTTGCGGTTTTGTGCACAATTTGTGCACAAGAGTTAATTATTTCTTCAGGTCTAACATCAATTGAGTCTTCAAAATTATCAACTAAATTTAAATCATGATAAATTAATTGTTCAGATATTTCACAAGCTAAATCCATGGGTATTAATGCAATTCGGGATAAATCAATTCCACCAACAATATTAGGATCTTCTATTACTTTGGGCATAATCCCCATTTTTCTTAATAACTTTTTGAATCCATCAGAAAAGTTGTGAAGATTGTTCGGCTTTGTAATTTTCTGCTCTTTCTTAGTTATTGAACAATAATCTCTAGCTGTACCAATAATAGAAAGCGCTATAATGGTTTTTAAATCAGCATTGGATTTGCCATTTTGTAAAGTTTGATCTCCATTGCATCTATCCCAAAGCATAAGTTCATCAGAAGATTCAGGTCCCTGTAATAATTTGTGTATATCCAATTTATTTGCAATTGTTTTGCAAATACTTTTAGCTTTTAAATTTCCTATATCTCTGTTAGTTGTTTTAAATTTTGAAAATGGTATTCCTAGAAAACTATGTCTATGTTTAAGTAATCCTTTTACACTTAGTGTTCTAAGAATATTAGTGCAAGATTCAACAAATCTCCAAGGAATAATATTGCCCTTCCAATCAGGTCTTTTCATTAAATTCCAGGTGGTTTCAGGAATAATATAATTATTTTTAATAATTTCAGAAATTTCATTCCAAACAATTGTTTGGAAAACTGAAAACTTTGTTACTTCAGATCCGTCGACTCCAACAGAATGTTTAAGAGTTGGTCCATATTTATATTCACTTCTAGGATTACCTGCAGTTTTTCGATCAATACTAAATCTCATCAACTTTGCTCCAAAAGGAAATTTTATTCCAAAAAATTTTTGTCTGTATGGTATTTCATCAAATTGTATTCTTTTTATATCTGGATATTCATAAGTTTTAAGAAGATAATCTAGTGTTCTAGATGGAGATTCTAATTTAGATAAATTCACAATAATCTCAAGTAATGTGTTTTTATTAGATGAGTCATCATCTATGGAAGATAAAATAGATTCATTTATTTCAGCATATTTATTGTCATTTAATTTGTTCTGAAATTTATTTGATCTGGAATTTTTATGATTGTCTTTATCTTTGTTATCATCTATTTCTTCATTTAAATGATCTCGAATATCTTCTAGCAGACGTTCCTTTTCATCTTCAACACCTTCTAATAACACTAATTCATCATCTTTATTTTCAATGAAACTTTTAACTGGGTTTTCAAGATAAGAATTGTTTTCTTTTTTATTTTCCTTTTTGTGAAGGTGTTTTAAATCAGATAAAGCTTTTTTAATAATTTTTTCCCTTATTTTTTTTCTATTTACTCTTTTTTGAGTTGTAGTAAAAATAGGATTACCTTCAATATTGTGATAAGTAGTATGAAGTTGGTTATAAGTAAGTTTGTGTGAAGCAAATCCTCCTCTTCCCGTTCTAAAAATACGATGTTTATTATCAAAATAATTATGTTTTTTAGGGCAGCATGCCGAACCAATTAAAAAATGAGATGTACAAGAGCCCTTAGGTCTAGAAAGTTCCAAGTGATGATCATGACCGGCGATATATGCATCGACCTTATACTTTTTCAATAAAGGATCTAAGGCTTTTTGCACATCTGCATGATCTCCATGCTCTCCACTAGAATAACATGGAAAATGACCAATAATAAAAATCCAATCAATATTTCGCAATACAGCTGCCTTTAGTGTATCTTCTATAAATTTCATCTGTTCATTCCACATATGATCGGTAATATCTGATCCCATTGGTGATGCAATTACCCATGAATCTGTATATATAAAAATGGCTTTGGTTTTAACAAATTCAGTTGATTCAGATGAATTATTAAAAATACTGTTTAAATATGGATGTGGAGAACTGATTGGAGCATTAAACTCTTCTATAGTATAATACCAAAAATTTGGTAAAAACCATCTTGGAGATTTTGAACTGTAATGACGCTCTATTTGAGCGGTTGCATTTCCCCACCAATCATGATTGCCTAAAACACATCGAAAAGGAACATCTTTTAAAGATTCCTGATCAAAAACTGATTCAAACATATGATCCCATAAAGGATCATCCACAGAACTGACACCCCATCTATAAAAATTGTCTCCTACAGATATAACAAAACTGGGATTGATTTGAGAAGCAATTTCTCCCATCGATCTGCTTACTGCAGATAGTATTGCTGTAGGTTCACCCCAGTCACCAAAAGTTATCCAATTCAGTGATTCTACATTGCGTTTAGAAATAAATAAAAACCAAAAAAATAATATTTTGAACGGAATATCCAATAATTTCATCGCCTAAATTCAAATTTAATATGTCTAGAAACTTAAATATTAATATATAAAGCTTTTTATGTTATTTAAAGGAGTATTTATTTATTTTTAAAAATTACATTCGCTTTTTTGATATTAGAAGAATTTAGCCACTTTTATAATAATCTAAAAAATTAGTTTTTTACAACATTTTGCCGCCAAATCTAGGTTCATTATTAATAATATTGATCTATTTCAGCGCTTATATTCGAGCAATTAATAAAGATTTTATTGAATGTAATTATAGATCTTCATTAGTCTAATTATGTGCAAAATTAGAATTTATATAGTCACTTTGAGAGAATGTGATCGTGAATTATTATTCTAAATATATGTATTTCCTTACTGAACGTTATCTCGATACCGCGACAGACTTACTTGAAACCTAACAAATTGAATAGATAATTTAGAATTCTCACTAATGAATTGCTATTAATTAAAAATGTTAAGATCGATTTTCATAATAATACAACTTTTCGTATTCGTGTCCTCACAAAATCAACTCATCTTAAAGAATCTAAAGGTACTTGGTTCCGAAAAAATAATACCTAATTCTTTGAGAACAATAAGCCTCGGTAATAAGATAGAACGACCGAGTACCGATAAATATGCAAAGGAGAGCGAATCAAACAAAAAAAATATTAGTGAGGAAGTCGCGGATGAGATCGCAACTACTGAAATGACGACATTGAGCACAAGTACGAGTACAAGTACAAGTACAAGTACAAGTACAAGTACGAATGTTAATCACAATGGTAAGTAATTAAATCTTAGAATAGATCAAAAACTAATTGCTTTATTAGAAAGTAGTAATCTTAGAGGAAAGGAGGTTCTTAAAAAGAGTCCTCAGCAAATAAGGAAAGAACTCATAGACAATGCCTTCTCTGAATTTTTGCAATTAGTCGAACAAGAGTTGAATACAACTGGGATGGTTCCAATGGATAAATATGACCCCAATATATCGCTAGTAATACCGGTAGCATTTGATGATCTAAGATCTTTCCCTATTCTCTTGTCAGTATTAAGAATGCAAACTGTGAGACCTGAAGAAATTATACTTGTACTGGATTTCCCCGAAAAAGAAGTTGAGGCACGTGCAAAAGCAATCAGCGAGGTCCAGAAGTATAGCAAAGATTTGAGAAATCTGAGAGTTTTTTTTAGAATACCACCACCACCACCAAATCATAGAGCAGGCTCCAACAGACTTTTCGGAGCCTCAAAAAGTAATAACAACATAATTGTATTCTTCGACAGCGACGATCTGATACATCCTCAGCGTGTTGAATACATCTCGAGAGCATTCAGTAAAAACAAAGATATGGATGCATTTCTGTCTGAGTATTTTGTTGTTCAAATGGACACTACCGAGCAAGTTAAGGAAATGCCTAGAAAATCCATGGAATATCTAAAGACAAAATTTGACTTGGACCAGATAGAAAAAAACAATATGCTTCTGAAGAATACATATGAAGAAGAATATGAAGAGGCGAGGAAGGCTGTGAAAAAATATGGATTAAAGTGCCCATGGGATCCAAATGATCACAAAACTGAAATAAATTGGCCAGAGACACACGGATGGTGGCTTTATTGCTGTCACAACGGATGGCTGACAATAAGAAAAGACGTGTTGATAGAAGTTCCTTATCCAGACAAAATTTCCGGTGAAGACTCACTTTATGTTTTCAGACTTTTAATGAGTAGAAAGAATCTTGGTCATAGTAGCGTCCCATTAGGAATCTACGTTCTCGGCAATACTTATGAAGTTAGATAAATTCCGATAACATCTCACTTCCATACCTTGCAGTCATGAATCTTAAGACCCTCAACTTCTTCGTCATTACAGAAATAGTCTGCAATCAACTGCCTATCCTTCTCATTTGAGAAATTAAGAGCAGTAAACGAATGATATTCAAAGGAAGGATGCTCTTGCATTTCTTGTGGAATTTCGCTTCCTCTGAACATAAAAACTCCTTGATAATCAAAATTCTTCTCCTCTCCAACAACATTTATGACACCGAAAGAATGCTTTCTGAAATTGTTATCAAGTCTCTGTAGAAATCCACCTAGCATATTACTAGCTCTGAAGGCAACATCTAACTCATCCGGAAGTTTATTATATTTCATGTAGTAGAAACAATAACCTTTAGGATCAAAGTTCTTAACTAGCCAGGGCATTGCCACACCTCTCAAATCTTTTGTATTCGAGTAGACACGCTTCCATTCATCCATGTTCATTGAAGAAGGTGGAAGACTATCTAATGGGTTTTCTTTCTTCTTAGGTTTCTCTTCACTATTAGACGATTGAGGCTTAGATTGAGAATCCTTCCCAGCAAGACATTTCTTGTATTCTTCGTAGTGCTTCTTAACTACTGTATGACCTAAAACGGTTTCAACAAAACGTTGCACATTGACGAAATTTTTAAGGCAGAATGTTCCATTCGAAGCTGTTACTGTGCAATCAGTTACTACAGACAACAGTATATCGGCTACAGTAAGACGTTCGCCTGCAGAAAATGTACGAGTTAAGAAGTACTTATCAAATTGTTCATATATCTTTTTTATTTCAGAAAGAGCGGATTTTGGATCACCGTTGTTTTTTGAACGCATAGTAAGAACAAGTGGGAACATGACCGAGTCTATGTAATTTAAAATTATGTCAACATATGTAGCATCCGAAGCAGTTCTACCATATAAATTTGAATACGGAGAACTTCTAGCAAGAAAGCGTAAAATTGCACTCACACCAAATATCTTGCCAAATTGAGCTTCTAAAATGGGAACTTCTCTCGGAAGATAAAGATCTATTCCATTGCGTTCTTCACCATTAAATGCCTTAAATTTTATCTTATTTCCACTGATATTTGCAACGGACATAATTACAGGTACCATAGGGCACTTCTCATTACCATATAGTGTAAGCTCCATATTTAATTCTTGTCTAAGTAAATCTAGAAACTTGTAGTTTAAAAGTTAAGAATGAGTGAATCAAAAAAAAAATCTATTAAGAATAAGTTTAGAATTTTAATTTGTGTATTTTACAAATATGTTTGTGAATTAATGAAGATTAAAATTGAGATTTTTTTCAACCCCCATAATTTCCTATTTTTTCAAGATCATAAGTTGAAGGTACCAACACAATATGGCGGTAGAAACATACGTCTTAAAAAATTGTCTTATTTTAGCGGCTTACATTATTAATTGATTTATAGTATATATGTACATATATAATTTATGTTTGTAATTGATAAATCTATATTATAAATTCTATTTAATTATTAACTATTGAAATAAATTACACAAAAACATTAAGTGACGCATATGTCTTCAAACTGTCTCAACTTGTCTTTAAAAAATAACTGGAACTCAACAAGAGGAGACGATAACTGAAAATATATTCTTTTTAAATTAAGGATTAATTCATCGAATATGACAGACAAAATCCAGATCAATAAGCCACGTGATCGTATCAAAGTTACATTAAAGAAGAAATATGCTTCTCGTCGCAAGGCGTCGGTGGTTGCTCCAAAATTAAGGAGCTCTTTACAACCAGGAGTTGTATGTATTTTATTAGCAGGTCCTTACAAGGGTAAAAGAGTCATTATGTTAAAAGCACTTGAATCAGGTTTAGTTGTTGTTACTGGTCCATATGCTTTGAATGGTGTACCTGTTAGAAGAGTAAATCCGGCTTATATCATTGCAACAAGTACGAAAATAGATGTGTCAAATGTCAACGTATCTAAGTTCACTGATGAATATTTCAAAGTTGATAGAACAAAGCTTCGTAAGAGCAAGGAAATATTTTTGAATCAGGGTAATGAAAAGAAGGTAAATAGAGTTGTAAGTGAGGAAAGAAAGAAGACTCAACAAGAACTTGATGCTTCTATTATTCCTTCAATTCAATCTAATCCATTGATGATGAGTTATTTGAAGACTAGATTTACTTTAACTAACGGTATGCTTCCTCATAAACTCAAGTTTTAAACCCTAAGGTTTCAAAAGTAAGACTCTGTAGTTTGCATAGGTTGACATCTTATCTACCTGTCGTTTCAATATTTTTCTTAGAGTATAGAATACTAATTACTTTATAAAGTGACGAATATTTATTTGACTGATTGTTTTTTATTTGAACCATTAACTATTAGTGACATTTACATGGCGTAATCTTCGTCTTTTAGACTGGACCGTCTATATTCTGACTTATCTAAAAACATCTGCTATAAACATGTATTTCTAATAGTATTGTGACTTATACATTTGTAATTGGATTGATCTATTAGTTTGCCGTACAATAATGCATAATTTAATTTACAGTTTACATGAAAACATGAATGCTGTTAGACGTTGATGTGGCGCCAATGCAATCGATACCTGTTTTAAACATTTTTGGATCTGACATGCCTTTTTTTGCAAAGGTCAATAAATAAATAAAAGTTGGAATAACTTTAAAATACCATACAGTATTAGACTCATATATTAGCTTTTTAAGTTGTAAAAATTATAAGGAATTTATTTTTCTTGTTGGAAGTGCAGATTTTACTAAGACGGCATATCTATTAATATGTATTCACGTAAAAAAATTAATAATATAATACAAGGCTCTTTAACTTTAATTGAAAATAAATTTTACTGGAGTTTGTGTACAAGTAGTGTCCCGAGCACAATATTGAACAAAAAGGGAAATAACTATTATTTTAGTATTGATGACGAGTTAATATATGAACCTTTTTTCCAAGATTTTGGTCCTTTAAACTTAAGATGTATTTACAAGTATTGCAAAAAAGTAGATAACCTATTAAGTCATGCTGAAGCTACTGGAGGTTATGTAGTGCAATGCACAAATATTTATGATATGAAAAAGCGTACTAATGCTGCTTTCTTAGCATGTTGTTATTTAATGATTAGGCGAGGTAAAACTCCCGGAAGCTCTCTTGCTTTGTTTAATTCGGTTCCATTGCTTTCTTTTAGAGATGCAACCTATGGTGCATGCTCATATTCACTTAGTGTAGGAGATTGTCTTTTAGGTCTATACTATGCAATGATTCTTAATTGGTTTAATTACGACAAATTTGACATAGAAGAATACAGTACGTATGAAAAAGTTGAAAATGGAGATATATCTTGGGTCATCCCAAAGAAATTTATCGCTTTTAGTGGTCCTAGCGGATCGAACATTGATGAAGATGGTTATTTATCTTTAACACCAGAATTTTATGTACCAATATTTAAGAAATTAGGTGTATCAATGGTTATTCGCCTAAATAAAAAACAATATGAAAGTGAAAGATTTACAAAAAATGGGATTAAACATCAAGAATTATTTTTTATTGATGGATCTTGTCCACCTAAAGATATTTTAAACAAATTTTTAGAAATTACAGAAAATGAAAAAGGTGTTATAGCTGTTCATTGTAAGGCAGGTTTAGGAAGAACAGGTACTTTGTTAGGTTGTTATGCTATTAAAAATTATCGTTTTACAGCTGCAGCCTGGATAGGATGGAATAGAATTGTTAGACCAGGAAGTGTACTTGGACCTCAACAACAATTTCTTCATGAAGTAGAAGCAAATTTGTTCTCTAGAGGCTCTATATTACCTCCAAACATGCGCTTAGATTCTAAAATTCCTTTGATTTCTAAAAGAGTTCAAGATGCAATCAAAAAACAAGCTAAAATTAAAGAAGCCCAATCTCCAGTTCTTCAAACAATTCATATTAAAAATACAGATTTGAACTATCCTATGGCTACACAACAAAATAAACTTACAAAAAATGCTGTTAACTCCCGTGACAATCTATCTATAGAGCAAGAAGTTATACAAATGATGTCAAATCTTAGTGCTGTTGACAATATTGCTATAATTGGAGATATAGGTCAAGGGGAAAGACTAGTTCAAGCTAAAAAGAACATTTCAAAATAGATAGTTAATTATAATAAGTTTTCTTATTTAATAGAATTCAATATAATTTTTTATCTCAAATTTTATTGTCTTTATCTTCTTGCAAATTATATTCTCTATTACATTTATTATAAAGGGGATTTGAATAAACACCATAAGGAGTATATGGAATAAAATAAGGTGCAAAACAGGCGTTTGATGTGTAATAGCACTGATTAACATATGGATAAACGTCTGATTGATTTTGGCTTCTACTACTTTCTGAAAGCAAATTAATATTCTGTAATTCAATGCGTGAATAAGGCACTGTATTATAATAATCGTAAAAATAACCTGGTGAAACGGGACAAACTGAATAGGAATTCTGAAATTCATTATTTAAAGATTCTGTTTTCCTATTAATAATATTATTTGATGGATCTTTTTGTTTAAATGCGGGGGAAATAAATGTAACTTTGCCATCAACAATTCTTTCTGGATGTTGAAGTACTTTCATCATATCTCCCAAATTATTAAATGTAATAAAACCATATCTTCTTGACTTTCCTGTGTTATGATCACGCATTACAAAACACTCCTCAATATCTTCAAATTCAGAAAAAGCTTTCCTTAAACTTTCATTTGTTGTTGTCTCAGATAAATTTCTAATAAATAATTTTTTTTTAAATATACTTGATGTTAATTGTTTATTTGAATCTAGGTCTTGTTTAGAACAATCGATAGGACCACAAGTAAATTCAGAGAAAGGATCAGCGGCTAATTTAATTAACAATTGTCTTCCATTCAATATTAAATTTTCATTAAACAACTTCTTAATGGAATCACTACTCTTATAAGTGACAAATCCATAACCTCGAGATCTTCCATTCTTTTCACGAATTATTGTTGAATCTTCTATTTCTCCGAACTTTTTGAATAAATCCAAAAATGCTTTATCTGAAGTCTGAAAAGAAATATTCCTTACCATAATCCTCCTACTTACAGGGCTTCTTTCAACTATTAACTTACAAGCCTTTCCAATCATTCCATAAAGATATGCAGACTTACTTAAAATATCTACTAGTTGCTCTTTTGAAAGAAGAGATACAACATTTCTATATTCAGTAATTTTTTCTTCCTCAAATTCACATTCTCCTGTTAAAAATTCGAAAGGGCTGCAAGGTAACTGTAAATCCTCAATTTTTTCCTTCTTTAATTCAATGTTTTTCTCCTCATTTGTTTCACCAATTTTATCGATCATATTAGATTTAACTTTCAATAATAACAAAAGATAGTCATTTGTTTAAAAACTTCTATTAAATTTCAAAAAACTATACATTAGCAATATTAAACACTATATTTAAAAATATACTGCAACCTCACTATTTAATCTGAATAATGATCTCATAAATTTTGAAATCAAGGCAAATAAACACCTTTTAAATAATGTGCCTTAAAGGCGCCTAAATTTATTTAATATTTAATCATAATAATCTATTACGAGGATACTTTGCATGATTTTTGTAAATATTCTAAATAATAGAATATGACTTAAAATTACAACTTAAAACAAATATTAATATTTTAAATGTTTTATTTATAAGTAAACATTTATTTATCGTTCTTATAAATATTTGTAAATTATAAATTAAATTTGTCGAAATTGAAATCAAAATAAATTAATTATATATTTAAAATGAATTAATAAACCTAATTTTTTTTTCTCTAAAAATTAAACTATTCGATTACAAATCCTACTCGGTGAATATTATGCTCATCTATTTCAACGCACAAGCCTCTTAAGTAATTGTAATTTTCTGATTGAATATATTCTGTCATTTTAGAAACTTCCTCTGAACTACTATATTTCAAGTATTTTCTTCCAACAGAATCACTAATATAAACGTAAACTATTTTATTTTCGGAATTTAAACCAAAGGCAAGACGTTTAAAAGTAGTTGCTTGAGTTCCTTGTTTATATATATATTGAGTAACAGTGCCTACATTAAACATACCGGTCCAAGAATCTTCAAGAGAAGATCTTTGCGATTTGAATTGTCCATGACAAGAAATTTTCATTCCAACAACATAACTATCAATTTCAGAGGAATTTAAATAAAGTATAATATTAGCTATTCTATGTCCTTCTGGACATAAGATTGCGATAGGTTTAGAGTTATCCTTATGAATACCAATAAGCTTTCTACAATGTGAAGAGAATTCATTTTTATCATATGTAATATATCCTCCATATAATTTATTAAGAGATATAGTGTTTGTACCTTTTAAATCAGTTTCAGAATTAATTCTTGGTAAACCCCTAACTGTTCGACTTTCCTTTGGTTCAGAAGCATAATGTTTTTCATCACTTATTTCTATTTCCTCATCATTATTATTTTTTATTTCTTCCCATATCGAATTATTCGTTCTATAAGGAATACCTATTGCTTGTATTTTCCCATCATTTCTGGAAACATCGAAACAAAGGGTACTTAAAATTTGATTATTGTTTGAATTAAAAGACCAATATACATCATTGCCTAATCCTTCTGATTTTATAATATTAGATTTATATTTAACTAATACAGTTTTATCAGCTGCAGATGATAAGAAGAAACCTAATTTATTTGTATATTTACTAAATGCAAATTCAAATTCAGAGATATTTACATTATTTTCATGAGTCCATTTTTTGTAACCTTCATTGCAAATACCAACCAAAAATGAAGATTCTTCAAGAGAATCACAAACAACTTCAATACCACTAATTTCTGCTCCTGCTTCCATCGAACAAATTTTTATTTTTTTAATAGATGAATTACCACAAGATAATGCGAAACTTAAATTTTTTTTTACATCGTGAATTCCTGCCCATTCTTTACAAATTATATTGCTATTTAAAATTAAATGAGTATTTGTTGTTTTAACAAAATTAGATTTTTCTATATCAATAAGATCTTTTGAACGTTTAACACTTTTAAAAATATTAATATCTGTTGATGGCAATATAAAGCTTGATTCCCAATATAATCCCTGTGATTCAAAATAAGCACCAAAACCTGTTATTTTCTTTGAATCCTCTCCAAATTCAATACAAAGCATTTTTAATGAATTTCCAATATATTTTCTTGTATATAAAGTATCAATCTCTTCTTTATTTGTATTTAAAGGATATAAACTTGATCTACCATCATTAGTAAATAAATCAAATCCTTGTATACCTGGTTTTTTAAAATCAAATGAAACATTTATTTTTGTAAGATATTGCATTGGTAATTCAGTTTTGTAAGCTTTATATTTATTTAAAATATTAATCCCTTCTGAAGTAATATTTACTGGTAAATAACCCAATAATCCAAGACCTCCAGAACTACACTTTAATAAAAATGCTGTAATTTCAGAATTTTCTTCTAAATCATATTTTATTGGTACAATTTCAGTAAAATTACTTGAATATGGACATGAAACTGTAAAAGTTTCTCTAATTTCATTTGATAAAGGTGACTTTATCATTTGACATTGTGGATAGCTGATTTGATTAACAAATATATTTCCAGAGGTTATTATTGGATTACCACCTTTTAATGTTTGATATTTTTTCGCAGATTTTAAACCAATATTTAAAATTCCTTCTTTTTTTGATTTAAATTCATTTCCAATAAATCTACTTTGAATTAATGCACAAAATGTATCAAAAGGACCTCCATCAACTTCCCCTGTTTTTATTTCTTTTTTTTCATTCAAACCTCCTCTTTTTGAAAGATATTTATAAATTAAATTTTTTTGTGTAACATTATTGGATGCAAATGTTTCAAGCTTAGCAAGAAACTTATCATTAAATATTCTTGGACTACCAGCAACAACAGATTCTATGAAATATGGTGGATTAATTCCAAGCAAATTTTCTACAAGACTAACGTTTTCAAAATCTAAAAGATCTTGTGAAGAACCAATAACTGCTCCAGAATATCCATCGGAACACAATAAACCTACAATACCCATTAATCCTGTATTTCTATTAGCAGCAGTATGAATATGTGTAATAATATGTTCTTTTGGACAAGTGAATGCAAAAGATCCTATATTTTTTATTTTTTCAAATTTCTTAATATTTCGATCAATTATCCAATTATTATTGCATTCTTCAGGTGCAGATGCACCAAGTCTACTTGCAATTGCAACATTACCAAATGCTATATAAGCAGGACCAATTGCTTTATAATCTAATGGATAAAATATATTAGGTCTAACTATTGAATTGCTAATTTGTGGAACTTGATTTTTTTCTGCTGCTGCTAAAGAAATTCCTCTAAATAAAGTATTATTTTTATCTATTGCAAAACAAATACCCTTAAAAGGTCCATCTCTACTATATTTCCAAGAAACTTTTGAATCTGATGTTATTATTTTTTTTAACTTCAAATCAATAGTTTTATGTTCAAAACATTGATTACCTTTATTATCACAAAGTTTAAGAGATACTGGAGCAAAATTTTGAGATAAATTTTCACCTTTAATTCCTATTTCAAAATTTAAACTTTCAGATTCTTGTATATAATCCATTATCTTAGTTCCAGCTTTATAAGAAGTTTTTTCACCAATTCTTACTTCTCCATTTCCACAACCAATTTCAAAAGCTCTAATCATATCTTCAGGAAAATAAGAAAAAATACTAAAACTTTTTAAATAATATCCAGGTTTGCATGTTACTAAATAAAATTCAATATCATCTCTATCTGCTGTAGAAACTCCAAAATTACATAAATTATTTGTAATGCTTCTTCCTTGATAAACATCAATTGTATCATCTGAAATAAATTCAACTATGGAATTGAAAGATCTTTTTTTATTATGCAAAACTAAATATTGAATATTTTTTTCCGAATCTTGATTTTTATTCAAATTTGGGTTTAAATAGAAAACACCATTTAAATCAAAATAATGAGTTTGAATACCTGCTTTAATAAAAGGAAGTAAATATAATTTTCTACTAAAGAATGCTCCAAAACCTAATAATAATCCAGAATTAGATATTTCTGCACAAATATATTTAAGTCCTTCACCTGAAAATGTTCTTTTGTAGCTAGGAGCACTTTCTCTTATAAATATAGTATTTATACCATCAATTACTACTTCTAAATAAGATATTAATCCCAAATTTATTTCACTTATAGTTTCTTCAGAAATTCCAATTGTAATTTGAGATATTAAACCAACTCTTGAAACAGTTGTTAAAGAAGAATCTTGATTTTGTGATCCAAGTAAAACAGAGCTTTTTGTTGATGTTTCTCTAAATTCAATTGAAACTGGAATTTGCTTAGAATTATATTTAACTTCAACAAAATTGAAAAACAAAAATTTGCTTTTATTTGAAAATTTAAATAAAAAGAAATTGCTTTTATGAATTCCAGATGATTTCCCAAATAACATTTGACATTCTGGCCATAATTTTGGAACTGCCAAAACTTTACTAGTTTTTATTCCTTCTCCAATATAAGAATAATTTTCAACAGAATCATTTAACGGTATAGTACTAAATGGATGAACTTTTATGGGAATAAAAGCTATTTTATTTATGAAAATTCCGTGTTTATTATTATATAATCCTACACATCCACCTGTAATAAAACTTCCTTTCCATTCTTTTGATTTAGATAAATAACTTTTTGGAACAACACGAAAGTTTTCTGGGTTTTCATTAATTTTATTCATTTCATCATTTAAATTATTGATTCCAAAGATTCCATCTATTCCAGAAACAGAAAGTCCTGTTAAAAATTCTTGACCAGTTATAGACTTATCCATTAAAGCAACAACATTATTAATCCACATTTTTTTTTGTTGTGGTATTGAAAGTCTATATTTTATATCTGCAAGACTTCCTATATCAATAAAACTTTGATTATCATCACAACCAAATCCTAATCCAGTTATAGCTATTTCAATATGTTCTAAATTTGATTTTTTTTTAGTTCTTTTAGTTTTATATATCATCTCCTTATATTCAAATTTTATATAAGAGATTGTAGAACCTATTGGACATTTAAAACTAATCATTTTTACTTGCGAAATTTTTTCTGCTTCTAATAACTCTCCAATACATTCTTGATCTATTTTTTCTTCCATAGTAAGCATAGAACTTGATTTATAAAAACCTTCAACAAATTTATCAAATTTTAAGTTATTTGCAGAATGTTTTGGAAATAATTTTGTGTTAGTTTTATAAGGTTTTTTTGAATATAATTTACTCATTTTCGAATAGTATTGATTACTTGCCCTTTCATCTTCCATATTTAATCTTAGTCGGTCATTTTCCTTAATCACATAATTTTTGTTCTCTAAATCACTATAAACTGATTTTGGAAGATTCTTACTATTGTATTCATTTTTTTGAGTATCATCTTCTGACTTTATCAAAATATTAGATTTTACTTTATTTAATATACTACATCTTACAATATTAATAGCTAAATATAATATTAAAGTAAAAGTACCATAGCGAGTGATTAACTTTTGAATTTCCATTATAGGTATTTTTAAGTCTATTTAATATTAAATTATACAAACTTTTTTATCTATAATATGTGGCACTCACATATTAATTATAAATTTGAGATCGATATGTTGGCGCGCGACTTTTTTTTTTTTTTTTAATGAATTTTTTTTGTATGAAAATCCAGAAATAATGTCAATCTTAATTCAATTAATAATATTAGTATTATAACTCAATGTTAATTTATTTAATTAATTATGTAAAATTTTATTTATTAAGTTTATAATATGTTTTATTTTGAAATATTTAATTAGAAATATGAATTTTAGATTAGTATACTAGTTATTTTATTTTACAGAAATCAAAGTCATGTTCTTTATTCATTAAATTTTTAAATTTAAAAAAAAAAACTAAGAATCAATTTATAAGATTTTATAAATTTAGTTTAATTATTTGAAAAAAAAAATATGAATATTCTAAGGAATAAGACAGATTGCTTAATTACATAATTGTAAAATATTTAAATATATCAAATATAATTACACATTTTATAATTTAAACAAAAAACAGTTTTTGAGTAAATAATTAAATATTAGTTAATTTTTAAATAATATTTTAATTCGTCAAGCCATCAAGAGTTTAATGAAGTCAATTTGAATATTATTTAAATATGCAAAAAATCACTTCAGTTAAAAGTTACTATACTTGAAACATTATTTTCTCAATTTATAAACAATTTAACAGAAATTTTTATAAAATTGACTTAAAACCAAGTAATATAAACTCAATTGTGTATATTTCAATTTTAGTTACCTTAAATAATTATTGAATTTCTTAGATCCAAGTAGCCAAAATTTTGAATATTACCGCTGTCTGATCTTAAAATTCCGTCGATTTCATTCTTAAAAAATTATAATATATATATATATATATATATATGTGTATTAATTCAATATGAAATTCAGGTTATTTGCATTTTTAATAGGTTTATTTACAATAAATGTTGAGAGTATCTCAATAAATAAAAATGATCTTTGGAATTTGTTATTAGAAGAATCTCGTACTAATTCTAAACATATTTCGGGAATAAGTGGGAAATGTCCAAATATTATTATTGGTAGTATAAATAATAGATTAGAAGCTGTGAAAGCTTGTATTTCTCTTCTTAATAGTATATCAAAAGACTGTAAAACTCCCAGTAAGCAAGCAACTTACTTATATGTTGAATCTAATGGAAGATCTATGAAATTAATAGGATTAAGAGATTCTTCTAAAAGAGAAATTCAAAGGGTTGTTGAAAAATTTTGTAAAATTGTTATTCAAAAAATTCCTGGTTTGCCTCGTGAAGAATCATCTTTATTACATTCTTCTTCATCAGAATCTGGTTCAGAATCTAGTTCAGAATCTAATTCAGAATCTTCTAAATCTTCAGATTCTAGTTCAGATAATTTAGAATCTAGTTCAGAATCTTCTAAATCTTCAAGATTCAGTTCAGAATCTAGTGTGTCTTCAGAATCCTCTCTTAGTCCAAAATTACCAAACTTTTCATCTTCTCATTTACAAGAATGGAATTATCTCGTAGATATGTCTTCATTTGGAACTGGAAGTAAATATATTTCAAGTATACCCAAATCTCCTTATCCAAGATTTAGATTAGGTAATGATATTAGTGAGAAAATTGAGCAATGTGTTAAATCTTTAAGAGGAATGGTTAAGGCATCAGCTGAAATGAATAAATGTTCTTTTGTAGAAAAAAAATTCATTTGTTCAGTAACTTCTTTATCTAATGATGGAGCTCAGAAAGAGGAAAACTTAGTTATTTTTATTGATAAAGATAGTTTATCATCTGTAAAACAAGCTATTAAAGGTTTTTGCGAGAGTATATATGAATTCAAAGGAGGAAGGGATGAAACTGAATGGAAAAAAATTTCCGATTATTCATACAAAAGTAATGTTCTAAAAAAATTGCCCTTGGTTCCTCCTTTAGGATACAAAGTGGTATCTGAGAATGTGCAGGACTTAATGGATTCCTGTGTTAACAGTATACACCAAATTATTAAAGACGCAACTAAGAAAAGAATTAATACAAGTATTAAACGTAACAGAGTTAAAGCTAATATGAAATTAACTGGAAAATATGTCGATATTAATAATTCGGAACACCCTTATCAAATTGAACTATCATGTAGTTATCCTTGTAATCAAGAAGAAATAAGTGAATCAGTATCAAAATTCTGTAGAAAATTATACTGGAATTCACCTATTAAGCAAGAAAAAGGGAAAAAGATAGTGCTTGAAGAACTTTATCAAAAAATTCAGTCCGCTACTTTAAAAAATAATTGTATATTTTGCAATTTCCCAGCTGCTATGCCACATTTCCTTAAAAATGAATTAAAGTTTGATTTGGAAGAAGGCACCGTTTCAAGTCAAACTTTTGTCGATTTATGCGTGAAATTTATTCAATTATGCTGGGATAAAAGCTTTTCTAAATTACCAGATGTAATTAAAAATAGGCCTGTTTCAATTTCAGGAGTATCTTCTACTCAAATAATTAAAGTTGGCTTAGATTGGAATAATAATAAGGTCGATCTTTCTTTCCCATTTATAGATCCCGGAATTAATCCAAATTTAAATTTTGAAAAAGTTACTCAACATTTCTGCAAAGAAATATTTATTTCAGTACCTGTTCCAGAAAGTTCATATTCAGAACCAGTAATAAGCACTTTACCTTCTGAAAAATATATAGGAAAAAGACCTCCTATTCACTTCCCACAACATCTTTCAGAAAAATTAACTATTAATGCAGAATTTTCAGGACAAACACTTCTCAATTCTCGTTCAATATGGAAGAAGTTATTTCAACATTCAAACTCTGGCATAGGTTCAAAATTAATTACTGGACTTGGAATGAAAAGACCCGTTTCATTCTTGACTACAGGTACTGAAGAATCTATCTTTAGTAATTGTTTTAATTTAATTGTGAGTATTTATAACAGAGGTAATGATTATAGACTTTCTAAGGATGAAACAACTTTGAAAGTAAAAAAACAAGTAGCAGTCGATTTAGAAAAAGATGGAGGTAGTGTAGAAAATGGAATGGAAACTTTCATTCTCCTATTTAATCTTCCAAAGAGTAATAAAGTAGTTTCAACACAAGATATGCTTTATAAAATAATAGAAGAATTCTGTCAGTCGTTTACAGATATATTAAAGTAGGAAATAAAACTTAGAATTAGGATAAAAATAAATTAGTATTATTTTTTTAGTAGAAAATCAATTACTGATCACCATGTACCAATGAATAAAAGATACTATTCTTTGTATTCAATAATACATTCGGATGATCAAATTCAACGATGCTTCCCGAATCAAGGACCATAATTTTATCATAATCTAATACTGTCTGGACCCTGTGTGCCACTGCTAATATAGTTGAATTGTGAAATTCTGTACGGATAGTTTTTTGAATTAATGAGTCAGTATAAGTATCTACAGATGAAGTTGCCTCATCAAGCAAAACAACCTTACTACGTCTTAATAATGCTCTTGTTAAGCAAAGCAATTGTTTTTGTCCAGCGCTTAATATCTGACCACTAGAATCTAATTGAGACTCTAGGCCTTTTGGTAAGCTCTTGATAAATGAATATAAATGTGAACTTTTTAATACCTGATATATTTCTTCATCAGTATGTTGTTGTAAGGGATCAAGATTAAATTTGACTGTTCCAGAAAAAATGATAGGATCTTGTGGAATAATTGATATCCTGCTTCTTAAATCAAATGTACCAATGGAAAATACATTAATATCATCTATTTTAATTAAACCATAATCGGGCTCAACCAACCTAAGAATAGAAATAAATATACTGCTTTTTCCTGCTCCTGTTCTACCTACAACTCCAACTTTTTCGCCTGGCTTTACTAAACAATTAATATTATTTAATACAAGAGGCAATTCTGGTTTATATCTTAGTTGAAGATTAATAAATTCAATTTTTCCATTGTTAGGCCAATTTTTAGGAGGTCTATTCATTTCATTAATAGGTTCTGGTTCTAAGGGAGTTGTCTCTGTATAATCTCTTATTCTTTCTAAACCAACCATCACACCTTCAATTTCTCCCAAAACTCTAGTACCAAAATTTAAACAACTGGAAACTGAAAGTGCAAAAGTCATTGCCGCACCAAACATTCCTGCATTACTAGGACAGTATACAACTGAAATTACTCCGAGTGTACCCGCAGTAAAAACAGCAATACAACCCATAATTTCAAGTCTTACAAATAACCACCTGTAAGCAGTCTCTACATGATATCTAATTCGACTTTCTGATCTTATTGCATCATCCATTTTCTGAATAAATCTTTCTTGAGCATTAAATGCACGAATTGTTGTTAATCCATCAATAGTGTCAACTGTATGAGACAATATAGGTGCTGCAAAAATAGCTGCTAGTCTCTCACTCTGACGTAACATAGGAGCATATTTTTTTGACACTTGGTAAAATAAGCATGCTAATATTGGAATGCAAACGAGAAATTTAGGAACTACTTTTGATATTGAGACTGTAATAACAATTATTTTGGCTGATGCAATCAATAAATCACCGATATTTCGAGGTAACGAATCATCTAAATTGGTGAGATCACCAGTAAAACGATTTAAAATTCTTCCAATAGGGGTTGTCTCAAAAAAAGATAAACTCGTATATCTTAGTCTATTAAGAAGCTTTTCATGAAAAGCCTTAGAAGCTCTAATTCCACCATTTCTAACCAGCAACGTTGATATCATGTGAGAAAGAGAATATAATATAGTATAGAGTGCATAAACACTAACTGCATAAATCCAATAAGATGTTTCATTTCTTCCTGTCCAATTAGCTAACCAAAACATGTTTCTAGAAAATATGAATCCAGCAGCAATATGACATACTAATATTCCTAACATATTGAAAGCTCCCCATTCAACGAAATAAGCTTTATAAGTTTCACGAGAAACACTTCCTAACTCAACAGCTTCTTCTTGTATAATTCTCTTCTGAGATTCATATTTTGAACTAGAACTTATTTTATCAATAGATTTTCTTTGATGAAAATCGAACGAAGTGTCACTAAAAATAGATCCACTTTCTCTATCTCTTCTATAATGAGACTTTAATTCTTCTCCACTCATTCTTATTGATGCAGTACGTCCTTTAATAAAACCAACTTTATTTGATTTGAAATAAGGAGAAACATTATCTTTAGTTTCTGTCACTTCTTCAATGTCTTTTATTATAGACCTTGTCTTCTTGTTAACTTTAAATCTAGAGGCAGACAATTCACCTTCAAACTTACGGTCTTTAGATTTAATCTTGGGTGTATTTGGAGTTGATTTCTCTATATTAGTGACTAATTCATCCAATAAATCAACTGCAACAACGTCATCAACTATTTTGCTTTTTTTTGAGTCATCTGTTCCATATGGAGAGCAATCTTTTGAATTAGTAATTGGTTTATTGTAAACATTGTGTGTATTTATAATCTGATTATTATCGTCTGAGTCATTCGTGTAAGTTGTTGGAAATCCTCTTAATGGCATACTTCTTGATTGTTTCTGATTCATACAATTAAAGTTAGAATTATAATAAGAATTATCTACATCTTCCTCATATTCTTCATTAGATTGAATTGTTTCAAAAGATATATTTTGCAAAGTAAATGCTGGTAAACGAGATAAACCTGCAGGATGGCCTGCATATACTTGACGTTTCATAACTGCATCAAACAATATGACTTGATCAACATTGGGAATAATATCTAGTTTATGTGTCACTAAAATAACACATTTTCCACCAAGAATTCCACAAATACAATTTTTAAAAATATGAGCTGCAACATGACTATCAACAGCACTTAAACAATCATCAAGAACATATACATCTGCTTTTTGATAAACAGCTCTTGCTAAACTAATTCTTTGTCTTTGACCTCCAGAAAGATTAACTCCTTTTTCTCCTATTATTGTTCTATCACCATCGGGAAGAACTTGAAAATCCATCCATAATGCACATGCCTTAATAACAATGTCGTACCAAATGGGATCATAAGGTGCTCCAAAAAGAATATTGTCATGAATAGTTCCTGTTTGAACCCAAGGTATTTGAGCTACATAAGCTAATTTCCCATTACGCCTAATTTTTCCTTGAGTTGGAGTAATTTCACCAATAATTGTTGAAAGAAGACCAGTTTTTCCACTTCCAATAGATCCAATTATAGCAATGATTTCTCCGGATTTAACTTGAAAAGAAACATCTCTTAGCATAAGATTACCATCTGGCCAATACAATTGTACATTTTTAAAACTTACATAGCCTCCTTTTTTACTCTCTTTAATTGAATCTTGATTGCTTACTTGTGACTTAGTTCTTCTCATTCGCTTTTTTTCAGAAATTATTAAAAAATCCCGAATTCTACCACATGCTAATATCAAGTCATGAAAAGATGCATAAGAAAAAGGGAAAAATGAAAGAACCAAACTCAAAGTTTCAAATAATCCTTCTGCAAAAAATACTGTTGCTGGATCCAATTTATTTCCCATCAAGGTATAAACAATAGATGTTACCAAAGTAGCTTGCATTGTGGTACTATAAATACTCATCGATAAAGTTCTATACATACCTTGTTTCAACAAACTCTTAATTTCATTATTTCTACAGTTCATAATTCTTTCAGTAAAACAATCTTCCCATGCATAAGATTTTATAATTTTCATGTATGATAAACATTCGTTTGTATATTTAATTCTTTGATCTTGATAGTTTAAATAAGGTTTTCTCTCCAATGCTCTGAAATGAAGAGCAGTTACACTCAATAAAACATTTATAATTACAACAGATATTCCAAATAATGCAGATATTCCTAATTGAGAATATAAACAAATTGTGGATGCAAATAATAAAAAGGTTCCAGAATAAAATAAATGAGCTGTAATAAGTCTATTAAATTTGCAAACATCATTTCCCATCAAATTTACAAGATTATAAGTGTTCCCTAAATTACCAAGTTTTGTATTTCGAGAAACCGAAGAAATATCTGATGAATCTGATTTCTTTTGTTCTGTAATTGTATTATTACAAAATTCGAACGAATCCATTTGTAGTAATTTTCTATAAAGAAATCCTGACATAAGACTTTTACAATATCTACCCAAATTAGTAACAAGTTCATACTCTTGTTGTTTTAACATTGGAAATATTATTGTTAAAAATGTCATCAAAAATACCAAGTACAGTCCTCTTCTTAAAACTTGGAAATTAATATTTTCATTTATTCCAAGTGTTTTTAATATCCAATGAGAAGAAGAAGAACCAACTTCAGTATAAAGTTCATGATTTTGCATACAGAGAAGTAACTTACGCAATACAATAGATTGAGCTAATACACATGAATCCGCAATAATAACAAGACAAAAAACGACCAAAAAGTGCCATTTAAATGTCAAAAATAATGTTTTCACTAAAGAAGGCTTTCTTAAACCCTTTGATTCACTATTAATTAATTTTTCTTTATCTTGAAATTCACTTTTTTCATAATCTTTATTTGAATTAGTGCTTAAGTTATAATGAATTAACTCCTTTTCCCAGTACTTCATAAATTCTTCAAGCTTGTATCTTGGAGTGTCATATTCAGGCAGATCATAATAATCACTAGTCTTTAGATGAGAATTATATGCTTTGTCCATCATACTAGTAAACCAAGAAAATGTTAGTTTTGACAACCAATTTGCGCTTACTTCAGGAGTAATCCCTGCTGATTTCAAATCAGACTCTTCATTGCATCTAGATGCAGTGTCATAGTTGGCCTCTAAATCATGTTCTGTATTTTGACTGGCATACCTACTATTCGTCATATTAATGTCAAATTTAAAAGGCTAAACACACTCTTTTAAGTCCATTAATCTAGTAACCGGGTACTTCGACAATTGAGCGCCTAATTA
Source organism: Cryptosporidium baileyi (assembly GCA_001593455.1). Classification (NCBI taxonomy): domain Eukaryota; phylum Apicomplexa; class Conoidasida; order Eucoccidiorida; family Cryptosporidiidae; genus Cryptosporidium; species Cryptosporidium baileyi. The sequence continues at coordinate 109,669 of JIBL01000001.1, forward strand.
TCTTTTTTCTGTCTAGCCATAAAGTGTTTTTTTTTGCATAAAATGTACGATTAAAAAATTTTTTCAAATCCCAGCAATTTTCACATAAAATACAATTTTTAAAACTCATGATTTTAAATATTATAAATAGATTTAAAAAATTACAAAATAAAAAACTATAAAATAAAAAATTACAAAATAAAAAACTATAAAACAAAAAAAAATGCAAAACAAATTATTTTCTTATTATATAAATATTTAATATCGTGTCAAACTTTTGTGAACATCACAATTCTTAAGATATTTAGTTTGTTTAATATTTTTTTAAGTTAATAAGAAATTTTAATAAGAATGACAGTTTAGCGCCGGCGTACAGGTATCTATAAATTTGAGTGCAGTAAAAAATGCATTGATTGCAAGTTTTAAGATAACTTAGATATTCTAAGAATTTTTTCAACTGTTTAATATCTTTTTTTTTTTTGTTAAAAGCCATAAAAATAGGACAAGCTTATTCTATTACGTGCTCTGGGTGTTTTACCACTCAAAAAAAAGATGCACGTAGTGCCAGTGAGTTAATAACTACTTTATCTCTTGAAAGCGTGTATCCACCTACTCCTCCAAATACAAGAGTTACAAATACGCCCTCGATTCCTTCATCTCCTTTTAATGAAAGAATGAGTTCTGAGGAGTGTTAATTTCAAAATAGTTTTTATAGAGATTAGTATTTAGAAAACTTTAATATACTAGGTATCTCTCGTTTTTTTTTTTTTAACAACTCGACTATTAAATTATTTTAAAGAAAAGTTCTCCAAATATTTAACTATGTTTATTTGAAAAACAACTGCATTTTTAATAAAAGAAAGAAACGTAAATTTACTATTTATCGATTTAACGAATATCTATACCGATCCTAAAACGAATGCATTGAACGAACTTTTAGGATTATTCAGTAGATTTTTGGGAGAATCAAACTCTATAATTTTTCCTGAATCCAAAACCATTATTCTATCATAATTAATAATAGTCTTTATTCTATGAGCAATCGTAATAGTAGTGCTTTCTTTGAATTCGTTTCTAATTGTTTCTTGAATTAAAGAGTCAGTTTGAACATCAACAAAAGATGTGGCTTCATCCAATAATAAAATTTTTGACTTTCTCAAAATAGCTCTTGCAAGACAAAGTAATTGTTTTAAACCTACACTTAAAGTATTGCCACCTGAAAGTAAAAGATAGTCAAGACCGTTTGGAATATTTTTAATATAATCATAAATATGAGTTCTTTTGAGTACCTTATATAACTCTTCATCTGTAAATTGACCTTTTGGATCTAAATTAAATCTTATAGTTCCAGTGAATATTACTGGATCCTGTGGAACGATTGATATACGACTTCTAAGTTCATAAGTAGATATGGTTGAAGTGTCTATATTGTCAATAAAAATACTTCCATTTGTGGGTTCAAAAAGTCTTAACAATGCTGTAAATAAACTACTTTTACCTGCTCCTGTTCTTCCAACAATCCCTATCTTTTCTCCAGGTAAAATAGTAAAATTAATATTATTTAAAATGGGTGTTGAATTAGGTTGGAATATCATATCTACATTCTTAAATTCAACCTTTCCTTCACTAGGCCAGTTTTTTGGCACCTCCTGATTTTTAACAGAAGTTATTTCAATTAATTCAGAATCTGCATAAGTTCTTATCCTTTCAAATCCAACCATATCAGCCTCAAACTCTCCTAATAAAAAAATACAATATCTCAGCCAACCTGGCATTGCTACAGCAAAAGATAAGGTTGTTCCAATTATTCCACAATATTCCCTATTACAGGCAGATAACAATACACCAAATATTCCAGAAACAAATAAAGTAATACATCCAATTACTTCCAAACGCAAATATAACCAACAGTAAGCAATATCGAGATGATATCTAACTCTGTTCAAGGCTATCATGGAATCGTCCATTTTTTTAATCAGCATGTTTTCCATACCAAATGTATGGATAGTCGTTAATCCTGTCATTGTTTCAACAATATGAGAAGTTATAGGAGTAGATAAATCAGCGGATTTTCTTTCACTTTGTCGTAATATAGGAGGATATTTTTTAGTAACGCAATAAAAGCAATATAATATGATTGGAATACAAATTATGAACTGCGGAGTAACAAAACTAATCGATATAAGCATGATAATTGATGTAAGAACAGTAATTGTTGCATTGTTGAAACTTGTAGGTAATAATTCATCAATATGAACGAGATCTGAAGTGAATCTATTCAATATACGTCCTATAGGAGTTCTTTCAAAAAAAATCAACGGAGCACAACGTATATGAGAAAGTAGTTTTCCATGAAACAATCTAGATACTCTCAGACCTCCATATCTAAAAAGTATTGTTGTAGTTACACAAACTATAGGGAATATTACTGAAATAGCTAAATAAATTGTGAAATATGTTCTCCAATCCAATTCATAAAAATGTTCCGCCCAATATCCTGTATAAAATGTACCTAAAACATTTATTAAAACAGCTATTAAGCTGAATATAAAAGCAAAAATAAGATGAGGAGTACCATAAGACATAATATACCTTTTATAAGTGTCAAATGTAATAACACCCTCTTCTTCAATATCTGTTTTCTTTTCATCATTTACAACCACTGACTCGATACTATCAAAAGAATCCACATTATTTCTTTCTGGAATACTTTCAAATGATTCTATAAAACTTGATTCTTTATTAAGGCCATTATTTTCAATATCTAAATCCTCGAATATTTTAGAATAAAGAGGTTGTTTTTCTAAACCTTTTGGATTACCTGTATATATGGGACACTTTTTTATTTCATCTAGGAGGATAACTTTATCTACAAAGGGAATAATGTCTATTTTGTGTGTTGCCATTATAATACATTTGCTTCTCAATAGACCCATAATACAACTTTTGAATATTTGAGCCGAGACATTACTGTCTACAGCACTTAGGCAATCATCCAATACATATATTTGAGCATTTTGATAAACTGCCCTTGCAAGACTTATTCTCTGTTTCTGTCCACCAGAAAGATTATTTGTTTTGCCACCAATAATTGTCTGATCACCATCTGGAAATGATTGGAAATCCATTGTTAGTGAACAAGCTGAAATAACAGTTTCATACCATGCTGGATCATATGGTGACCCAAACAAAATATTTTCTCGAATAGTACCTGTGTATATCCAAACTAATTGTGAAACATATGCCAATTTACCCTTAATTCCAAAATTACCTTTGGAAGGCAATATTTCTTTAATAATGGAAAGTAACAAACCACTCTTTCCACTTCCTACAGGACCAATTACAGACATAATTTCTCCTGATTCTACATTAAAATTTAAGTCCTTTAATAAAAGGGCACCATCTGGCCATCGCAGCTCGACTTTTTCATAGCTCACTACTCCTTCAGGTAGTTCATACTCATTCTTGTTAAAAGTTTTTTTTAAATATTGAAAATTATCCTGGGTGTTATCATCAATTCTTTCTTCTAGCATTAAAAACTCGCTTATTCTTTCACAAGAAAGTAACAAATCTCTAAATAAAGCATAAGATTTGGGAAAAGAAACCAAAACTTCACTAACTGCATCGTATAAAACAAATGCAAAAAATATATTTGCGGGATCAACGACTGCACCTGTGTACTTTCTTAAAACGATTGTCATTAAAACAGAGTGCATTACTACACTATGACAAGCAGTGGAAAGACCCCAATAAATTCCTTGAAGTAATAAACTTCTCAATTCTTTTTTTCTATATTTATCTATTTCCTTTATAAAGCAGTCTTCCCATGAATAAGACTTTATTATTTTTACGCAGCTTATATATTCAGAAGTTAAAAGAATACGATGATCTCTAATTTCAGAAAATGGCCTTCTTTCATAAGCTCGATAATTCAAAGATGCTACACTCCAAATAACGTGAATTAACATTATCATCATTCCAGCTAATCCAGATATTCCTATCACAAAATAAAGTAAAATAGTTGCAATAACTAATGATACTATACCAGAATAGAATTCATGAGATGTATAAAGTTTACTGAATCTAGAGACATCATTACTTAATAAATTAACGACTCCACCTGATAAACCACAAGATTTTTTTGCACTTTCAAGAGAAACTATAGAAGCTATTGAAAGTCGATTATTATTTAAATCACTGATGTTTGAATCCTCGCGGAACATATTTGAATCCATTCTTAGTAGTTTACGATAAATTACTCCAGTAATTAATGACCTTATTCTCCTTCCTATTCTCGAAACAAGTCTTGTTTCTTGTTGTCTTAATATTGGATACATTATATTAACCAAAGTCATAGCAATTACATACATAAATCCTGTTGTTGCTATACCCCAATTAAATCTTCCTGGTATAATACCCAATAAAGATGCCCACCAAGGGATTGTTTCTTTGTCAACTGGAACATCTGGTATCACTTTATCAGCAGATTTTATGCACATTAAAAGCATACGTAGAAGTACTACTTGTGTCATACTGAGAATATTGGAGAATAAAACCAAAACCATTACAATAAAAAATTGCTTCTTGAAACAATTAAACAAAATTCTTACTAAAGACGGATTTAACTTCTTTCTAAATAATTTGTTACTTGAATTATTAGTATATTTTATTGTATTTGAATCGCATTCACAACTTAACTTATGCGATTCATATTTATTACTCATCCTATAAATCTCTTCTTTCCAGTTCTTTTCAAATTCTGAAAGCATAAAATCTGGATTATCCGTTTTCGGCATTTTATAATACTCATCTAGTCCTAAAATATGATCACAAGCATCATTCATTAAAGGAGTGAACCAAGAAAATGTACATTTTGACCATAAACTTGCACCTTCTTCAGGAGTTACTCCTCTAGCAATTCTCAATTTTGATTCTTTTTCATTGTCTATTAGTGGCTTGTATCCGATATTTTTATTTAAAAAATTATTATTCGGCATAATTCATCTAAAACTTATCCTGTTACTTTCTTTAAATCCACTTGTTTATGGTCGGGTACCGCCGAATATTGCGCCATTTAATTCTCTTATTTAATTTATAATTTAAAGATTGAGTCTTTTTTCAAAATAATTCTCAACAAAATATTTAGGAATAAGATTTAAAACAAAAAATAATTTTTAAATCTTTTGGTAAAAATTGTTTTATTCCATCGAATTTTTGCAAATCTATAATTTGATATTTTTATTTTAAAGACAGACTTCTACCGCCTATTATGGACCGCCATTATGCATCCTTTCCCCACTAAAACCATGCAATTTAAAAGTTTTCTAACAAAATATATTAAAAAATAGAATAAAATCTAATATTTAACTCATTCTTATATAATGAAATTCTTTTATTATTTAAAGGATATGTTTTAATTTTAAAGAAAAAACTTCGTTTAATATGCATAGGATTTGTTTTGATATTTTTTTAATCATTTTAAGTTTTTTAACTATTAATGTAATTTGCACAAAAGAATATCAAAAATGGTCCTTTATAAAAAATTGTCCTAAAGAATTTACATATAATATTCTTAAAAATTATATTGAAGAAGGATCAATAATAGAAGCTCAAAAAGTAATAAATTCATTAGGTCTCAATGAACAAAGTATATTGTATGGTTTGACTGAAATATATGTAGATACAGATGCTATAACATTAAAGATTATATTACCTGATATAGAAAAAATTGATTCTAAAATTTCTAAAAAGTTTGCTCATTTTCTTTCTTTTGGTTATGTTTTTGATTGCAAAAATATTAAACTTAGCACTAAATTTTTGTTTTGGTTAATCAGACATTTAGATATTCAATTTTTACCTGCAGGAGCTGTTCTTTCCATAATTAAACATGTTTTTAAAAAGGCAGGTAATAAATATGGTTATGAATATTTTATTCCCTCAAAAAATACAAGAATAATTAATTTATCAGAAATTATTTTACAAAATAAAAATGATAATTATCCATCTATATTTCAAATAAATCATGCTATTAAATTATTTACCTCTACTAGTAAATTTATAGATAATAATGGACCACTTGAACTTCCTAATTTAGAAGATCTAGAAACAAAGAGTATAGAAGACAAAAGATTAAGAGCTCGAGTTTATTTACTTCAAAAAGCTGAATATTTACCTGATATTAAAGAAAAATCTCAAATGAAATCTGTAAGATATATAATAAGAACTTCAAGATATTATTTAAATAGATATATTACTCCTGAAATGACATATAAACTTTGGAGTGTTGTTTATAATGCAATTACAGGATTAATATTGAGTGAATATAGAAATGAAATGTCTTTTTTTATTCTAAAAAAAAATTATTTTGATACTTGGCCACATGAAGCTGATGTATTGGATGCTATATCAACAGTTTTGAAACAATACAAAATAAAAACTAAAGATTTAAGCATACATTCAAAATGGTATAATAATTTAAAAAAAGAAGGTTATATGTTAAGTTTTCCTAAAAATACTAAAACTTCAAGATGGTTTTGTCGATTCTTTCAACATCACTTACATATATTTATTAATCCATATTTACAATTTGATATTTGGAAATCTATATTAGTTAATCTTCTCGAACCTTTTACTGGACAAATTTCTGTTTCAAATGATAAATGTTTTTTTAAAGAAGATCCAAAATTTCCATGGCCAACATGTCATAAAACATTAAAAAGTGATCCAAATTATATTTCTATAGAACATGACAAAGTATTGGATAATTTAAGTTATGAATTTGCAAGAATTATACATAGTTTTAATCCAGGATATCCATTTCACGATATTTGTGAAGTAACTAAATTGTTAATTTCTTCTGGTTCTTATAGAAGAGAAGTTAGACAACCCAAATCTAGTATTAAACATTCAATTTCCATTAGAAAATTGGAAAGAATTAATTATCTTAAAAATATTGTTCGTAATTATCGAATATCTAAAAAATATGAGCCATTTTTGGAACCAAATAATGAAGTTATGTTTTTTTTTAGGTATTATATTGAAAATGGTATTGAAATAGATAACAAAATTATTAAAAAAATTGCAGAAGAAAAATTCATGGATGAAGATTTAGATGATATTGTTAAAACAAGAAATTTTGTATCTGACTGTGCAAAAGTTTATAGTTCTATTCCTTCAAGAGAACAATGGAATGACGATGAAATTCAAGAAATACCTGCTAGAGGCAGAAAAGCGATAAGTGTAGCATGTAGCAATCTTTTTTATTCTAAACCTAAATGTGCATTTGAATTTATTCCAGCTATTCATCCAGCTCGAGAATCTGGTAATATTCTTTCTGGTGAATTTTCTTTACGTGTTTTTTCATTTTTCAGAAGTATAGGAATATTGAATATAACTCCTGAAGAATTTTGTGAAGATTCTATTCATGTATTAAGTCGAATATTTAATATAGAAACAAGTAATTTTCAAAATACAAGAAGGGAATCTTTAAAAAGAGCTAGATTTTATGAAAGAGAAAGATTTTTAAGAAATAAACTTGTAAGATTTAAAACATTAAATATTAATGAAAATAATAAATCAACAATTAAAAAAATGAATGATATGATGGAACAAATTCTTAAATCAAAAATTCAAGAAAGACTTAAACCAAAATGGTATAATCGTTTGATTACAACTTCAAGTCGTCCATTAGATCTTTCTAAAAGAGAAGATAATTCAGAATGGGAATTAGATGAACTTCAAGATATTATTAGATTGGGTAAAAAATTTGTATTTTATACATCTTTTAAGCAATTTCCTCCAAAAAAATTCAGAAAAATATGTAATAAAGTCTTGAAAAATTTAATTCTTAAGATTGAAGGTAATCATATATATTTTGAGAGAAAAAAACAATCTAATAAAGACAAAAAATTAACTAATGATAAAATATCTCATTACTTAACAAAAAATCTTTGTTTTAGTTTAGGTAACTGGCAACAATCTATTAATAAACGTGTTAAAAATTTTATTGAATTTTTGTGGCTAAAAATGAACAATCAAAAGAATAATTATAAATTTATAGATACTTCATCTATACCTATTAAAGAATGTTTAAGTGAAAGTTGTAAAATGAATAATCATTTTGAATCCAATATAAATACTTTTTATAGTAACTTAAGTTTAAATTTAAAACAGATGTTCCCTCAATTTGATATTAAATTACCTAATACTAATCCTTTAGAATTTGAAGTTTTAAAATTAAAAAAACTTGGTTATGAATGTCCACCACCCAGATTATATAAAAACAATGCTTTACCTGCAGCAGAAGAATGTATTAAATATTTATATCGTTATGGTCTTTATGTTTTAAATGGAATAGTTTTTGATTTAGAATTACTTTACAAAATTTATTTAAAATCTTTTAGAGATTCTGGTTTTACTGTAATTGCATTTATGCCTAGTATATTTACACCTAATTTAACAAAATCTTTGGTTAAAACAAATATTTTTGATTATAATTTTCATAGATATGAAACTTTATGTTCATTAAATGAAATAAGTAATATTGTTCATTGGAAAGAATTATTTATAATGGTTGAATCTATTTCAAAAGATATGATTACAGCTTTACATACATCTAATGTTATTTTACCAGGAACTTCAAATCCATTATTAATACCTAGAAGAACTTCAATTCATTATATATGTGAATTTATTCTTAATTTACTTAATCCAAATAATTTTGCTAATTTAAATACTCAAGTAAATGATTTTTTCCGTAATCAAATTTTAAATGATGAATATAAAGATGGATTAGCTTGGAATGGGATTAAGAAAATAAATTTATCATATTTATTAAATTCTGATAATAACAGTAAAAAATTATCTCGTTATTTTTATACTAGTTATTTTATTCAATCTTGTATTCGTTCAATAATGAAACAATTTCCAGGTTTTCATTATATTTTTGCTGCATTACTATGTAGAAAAACAAAAGAGTGGAGATCATGTGATGAACCAACTCATGCTAGAGAAAATTATCTTTCAGATATAAAAATTGGAGATTTCATAGAAAAAAATGTATTAAAAAGATTATTAAAAGGTACTTTTGTTGATATGATTACCTTTGATCTTCAAGAAAATTTTGTATCATATTTTTGGGGTGAAAAAATGTTTAAAATATCAGATAATAAATTACCAGTTTCTTATATTAAATTTTGTCCCATTTCTGTTAGAATACACGATTATTTACAAACAAAAAAATTTAAAACTTTTTTAGATGCATGTACTTTTTCATTAGAAACTGACCATTTATTTAAACAAGAAATAAATGGTGAAATGTATACTATTAAAAAAAGTTTGGCAAATAAAATATGTTCTAATACTTATTGGGGTAAACAATGTAATCATCCAACAATTAGAGAATCTGCACTTTTCTTTTATGAACAATCTATGGAAATCATGCAAGCTTCTACACATACTATACCTTTATCTATTTTTTGTAATTTAGCATACGAAATGGCATTTAATATTGATCCTATTAATTTCTGTTTTAAACCTCATACATTTGAAGATACTAGACAAAAAGTAGGTAGCTCACCTTATACTCAAACAGATAATAAAAATACACAAACTGAAAATTATAGAACTAGAGAATGGGATATTAAACAAATAAATTATGAAAATCCTATCTCTCCTTTAGAAGATCCAAATGGAATGTTAGGTCATATTATTAAAATGAATAATTATAATCATGTTTATTTAGGTGATTTAAGAAAAATTTGTGAAAAAGCTTTAGTATCTATAAGAGATTGTTCAAAAATACCATCATTTTCAAAAGATTATCCTAATATTGTCAAAAATCCAGAATTAATTAAAAAAGTTAATGAAGAAGCATTAAAATTATTTTCACCATTAATTAAAAAGAAAAATCCTAAATTATTTGAAGATATACCTATTAGAATAGCAACTTTTGTTGAAATATGTAAACTTGCTGTATCTACATTTGATATTAGTTATGAATTATTTAATACTGCTTGTGTTGCTTCTTTTGGTTGGGATAAATTTCTTAATTCTAATGAAGAAATTACAAAATATACTGATTGGTCTAGTTCAATATTATTTTGTAGTTCTACACCTAAATGGAAAAGTTGTAAAGAATGGTCAAATATTCATCAAACAAATTTTAAAAATATGGAATCATTCCAACTTGCTGATTCTTACTTAAATGCAACTCCACTTCAAAAAGCTGTTGTTGATTTTATGTCTATATTTTTTACGACAAATATATCTTTATTTTTATCAGGAATTCATCTTAAATCAATTTCAGAAGATCCAAAAGATCAAAAATATATTTCTTATTTAAGAAAAAAAAATGATTTATTTTGTCCTGCTTCAATAGAATTATTACTTAATTATGATATTAAAATTGATTCAATTAATGAATTTATTCTATTTGCAATCAGATCAAAAGAAATATCTTATTCTAAAATAAGAAATATAGAACCAAACTTAGGAATTCCATATTTATTCTTTAATATTGATTGTCCTCAAATATTATCTAAGCATATTTTAAATTTTATTGAAACTATTAAAAAACAAGATGAAGATCTTAAACAAACTAATACATTTGGTTTTAATTATAATATTCCAAATCAATGGGAAAGAAAAGAATATATTTTGGAATTTAGTGTTAGAGTTTGTAAAAAACATTTTTCTTGGAAAAATTGTTCTATTAAAAAAGAAGTTCTTGAAAATTATACTCCTATTGAAATAAACATTTTTGAGTATGTTGCATCTTATATGTATTTTGAATATATAAAAGCTGAATTAAAGTCAAAAAATAATATTTTTAACGAAGAAAATGAAGTTAGACCTTTACAAAAAGAATTTGATATTTTTTGTAGAATTTCTATAAATGTAATTACTCAACATCCAAGAATGATGAAAAAAGAAGAAATTAAATTTATTATTGAAAATACTCTTCCAACTAATATGAAAGAATATGTTGAAAAAATAACTGATTCACTTCTTGAATCCTATAGAACTTATATTAAAGGTACAGAATATTTAAATAACTTAAAATCTACCAATGAATCTAACAAATTTTCCTTTGCATAGATAAATATTAAATATATTTAGTATTTTTTTTAAATAGGAACATTAGAAATTATATTTATTTCTAAAATAATTAATTTTTATAAATAAATTTTAATATGTTTATTTTTTATTTATTAATTAAAAAACTTAATTTAAATTTTAATTATTAGATCTACATCAAAGTCTCCAAAAATTAAAATACAAGAAATTTTAATAATCTTATTAAAAAAATAAAGAAAAAACAAATATAAAATATAAAGTTATATGTAAATAATTGAAATTTAATAAATAAATAATATTAAATTAATGCTTTTATTTTTGATCATATATTTTATCTATTTATAATAAAAATAATTAATAGATTAATTAAAACCAATTAATACAAGCGGTGGTACTACACTCGATAGTATGTCTCCTCAAAATAAAGTGGAAAAAAATAAGCGTTTTCTTTTATGTAAAATTAATTTCGAGATTAAATTTAAATCTAATTTTGTGTGATAAAAGAGCCATGGGTAACTTAAAGTCCTGTTGTTCATTTACAGATGAGCATTCTCTAACTTCCACCCAAATGGTTGTTGGAAATGGATCTGCTGTTTCAGAAACTAATTCTAATCATGGACAAGAGGAAGTAAACGATATTAACACTTTCAGTGTTAAGTTAATAATGCAAGATAGAAGTAAATTAGATTGTGAAGTTGTATTTGATAGTACCAGTATCTCTCTTTCTGGTGATGGTAAATGTAGAAATATTGGATTGGATGAAATCCATCAATTATTGTATTCTAAAGAAGAACTCTCTAGAGTTGAAAGTAGTGCAGGTATAAGTGATTCAGATAATTGTGTTGCAATTCATCTAAAAGAATCAGGAAATTGTATTCCATTATTCTTTAAGAATGCTGAAGATAAAGATAGATTTGTTGCAACTGCAAAAAAATACAAGCCTAGTGCTAACTAAGTTAGATTTCAAAAATATTTAATATATTTTCTTAAAATAAAGGTGAATCATCAATTTTAAATGATCTTCTTTATTAATTAGAAGATTTACAAAATTGAAATTAATTGTTTTCGCTTTGAACCTAAGTAACATACTATTAAGTGGGTTTAGATATAAAAGAAAATAAATCTAATGGCTATTATTGAATATATTTATTTAAAAATAAAAGAAAAATTACAATAAATTATTTATTATTCAAAAATATGCCTATCTAACTTTTTAGTTTATCACTTAGTTTATGATCAAATAATTATAAGTTTTCAATTATTTGCCTCCTCTTAGTTGTAAAACCATATGTATTGTACAACCTGCTGTAACTTTGTAATCAAGTAATCTCAGATCGTCAGACATTTGTTTACCCGAATATATTAATCTTATTTGTTTTACATCTATTCCTTCTTTTTCTTGAAGTGCTTGTTTTACCTATTAAAAAAAGAAAAAAAAAATATGAAAAAGTAGAGATCAATTAATAGTAACTTAAAAGTTCTATAGAATAACTATAGAATTTCATTATTTACCTGTAAAACTGTATTTTCAGGTTCAAAATTAAAATTTTGTTTTTTACCTGTTAAAGTTTTAACAAGTATTTGCATTAATATTAAATTTTGTGATATTTATTCTATTATTTGTAATTTTTAATTAGTATGTTAAGAATATAATTGTGTGTTAAGTAGTACCGCTCAAATATTTTATTTTTAAATTTGGATAGAAGAAAAAAAAAAAAAAAGATAATTTACTTTAAATAAATTATTAATTAAACTAATAGTATTCTATTAAATTAGATATGAGATCTCAATTGATATATTCTGAACTAAAGATATTTATACTTTATTGTATAAATATATTAATACTAAGATTATTTTATTTATAGTTAATTGTAAAGACTAGAGAGAACTTATCCTATTTTTGTCTAAACTCTTTATTTTTGAAGATAATCTTTCAACTTTTTTTTTATTAAAAGATCTTTCTTTATTATTAGTTAGTTCTATATTCATTTTAGATTTTGATAGTGTATTTATATTAGAAACTTGAATTTTTTTGTTACTATCTTTATAAGAATTTCTTGAGTTTATTGATTCGTTTTCATCAGTTAACTTTCCTAAGTCAGATGATGGACTTGCAGTTTCTAAATCACAAAAATTATTTTTCTTTTTAATATCTAAAATAGCTAATGTTTCTTTTTTATCAGGATATTGGTTTTCAGAATTTTTTTTCCATTTATATTTTCTAAACCAAAATAAAATAGCAAGAACTAGCATTCCAAATATTAAAGGAGCAAATAATATAGCATATAGAGCAGGTCCTGATAATCCTTTACTTTCAGAAAGTTTCATTAATTGTTTTGGAACACAGTTAATAATAGTGTAAATATTAACATGAGTTTCTGTATCATAAGTTGAATTTGAAAAAGAAATAGAAGGTAATTTAGGAATTAAATTATTAAAAGTGTTAATTTCATTTATATCTTTTCCAAAAACTGATTTTATGATTAAATTGGACATAAATTCAGGATTATCATTTTTAGATAATGTTAAAGTGTCACCAGGTATATTGTAAAAATTACCATTATTACAAACAAGTAAGATAGGCTCAATAACAGATTCATAACCTCTAGAACATGTAATTTTAAATACTTTCCAATTATTTAAATTATTTAAATCAAATAATTCTTCAACTTTATATTTTTCAATTTCTAATATATTTGATAAAAAATTAACTTTGCAATATTTAAATTGTGTTTCAGCTCCTTTAACACAATTAAATTTTTGATCAGTATTAGATTCCCAAATTCCATCAATACATTTGAATGTTTCTGATTCTATATTTGGATTATCTGAAATATAACCAGCAGAACAAGTTATTGATCTTGTTGATCCATGAGTATTTCCTATTCCACTTATTAAAAATTGATCATTATTTTGTTTTTTTTGATAAACATTATTAATATTTGGATCTATTTCATATTGTTTTATATTAATATCTGCATTATATCCTATATTAGCATAATTATATTTATTATTTATATCCCAATCATAATTAAAATTATTTTCTTCTTTCAAATATTGTGAAAGTTCGGGTAAATTATTTATTGAATAATAAGAAAAAGGAATGCAAGTTTTTTTACAAATTATTTTGGGTTCATTTTGTGTTATTCTCCATCTTCCATTATCACAAATAAAAGATTGAGAGGCTGGAGAAGGTGGTACAGGTTGATAAGAATGAATACAAGCAACATTTCTAAAAGCCCCTTGTTTTAATGAATTGTCACCAGTTATTTCATATCCATCATCTTTTTCATTAATTCCTAATATACTCAATGTTGGTTTTGGACAACTTGGATAATCAAGTTGATTAGCTAAAGTATCCATGTCAAAGGTTCCTACAAAAGGTGGTGGAGGTGAAGAATTTGTAGATAAAGATCTTGAATGTGACTGTGTAATTTTTGTAATTGAAATACCAAAATCTTCATCTAAAAAATCTATTTTGTTTAACTCATTTATTAATCCTTTGTTTTCTTCTAATGTCCATAAAACTGTTCTGGTTGCTAATCCTGCATCTATTAATACTTCAACTATATAACTTCCCGGCCAAGATCGAATTCTAGGAATATCAGTTATTGGTAGACTTAAAAATCTACTTAAAGTTTCTCTAATACTATTTCTTAATAATTCTTCTTGTATAGTATTTGAGATTTCAAAATAATTTAAATTTTTAAATATAAATTCTAATATTACATTATCAGTTTTAACACCAGAACTACAAACTCTGTCCATAGTAAAACCACATCTTTGTTCTAAATAATCAATACTTCTTTCTATATTTAATTTGTATTGATTATATTCTAAAGATAATATTCCTCTTTGTATTTCTAATTGAGCAGCAAAACAACATCCCCTATTATTTATTTGATCAACAAGTTTCTTTTTGCAATGAGGAGAACAACTAAAATTTGAATGATATAAATTACATGTATCTTTTGTAGATATATTTCCAAATATTGAATTTTGAAATGAATCCCACCAATCAGAATTTCCTCTAATATTTGAAAACAAAATCTGACCACACATTTTATTATTTCTTGATTCTTGACAATAATATCTTCCAAAAGATCTAAAAAAAAATCCTGTTTTAATCATATTATCATTATTTGTCTCAGTACCAACATTTAGTAATAACTGTCCAAATACTCTTATTGAATAAAAAAAGCACATGTCTTCTGGATTATTTCTAATACATTTATTAACTAGATTATCATTTGTGATCTTTTCTTCATCATTATTTTGTATTAATGATAACAACCAATTAATGGATGGTTTAGAATTTGTTATAATTTTCGAAACAGTAGATGTACAAGAAAATTTTTCTTTATTATTAATTGGGTTTTTTACAGTAAGACATAACAAATCTAAAGCTTTTTCACTTTGGGATAATACAATAATCTTCCAGAACTCATCATTACTATTAGATTTAATTGAAGAATCACTGAAATTTTTTTTATCATTTTGATTTTGTTTCCGAACAAAAACATTTGATTCTTCAACTTGAATCTCATTATCCATATTAGTAAGTTTTGTTAAATTAGATAAAGCTTGAATTAATTTTAAATTTTTTCTATGACAACTTTCTTTTTCACAAGCAATTTTCAATTTTTTTTCTTCATTTAATAAATAAGATGGATTGTTCATCATCAAAAGAGTTTCATGAAATGAAAATGAACATACATTTTTTGATTCAAGTGATTGACATAAATGATGCTCTATTATTCTTGAAACTGAATCAGCTGCTATACAGTCAACGGATGTAGTGTAAAATTGGTCTCTATTATTTTTGTATCTTAATTGAGCATCTTTTAAAGTATTCATGCATTTTCCTTTGCAAAATGTTTTTATCATAGTATCTCTTCCTTGTCTGTACATCATTCCACATTCACCATTCCATATATCAATAAAAATTCTAACTATTTTACAACATTGATTCGTTTGATCATTACAAAAATCTAAACTTGAAAATGGAATATTTAAAAAGTCTTCTAATTGATTATTTGTTTGTGTTGCTTTTAAATAATTATCATCTCCACATGGAAGAGAGTGTATAGTTTCTTTATTTATCCATTCACCATCATTGCAAGTCATAGTGACAACAATTTCACTTGAAGGACAATTTACTTGCAACTTTGAATTATGATAAAAAATATTATTTTTAATTCCATCACCACTAAGAATATATTTTTCTGAATTTATAAGTTTTCTGACTATTTCTGAATCACAAGAATTACATTTTCTACAATTCGAGCCACCACAATCAATTCCTATCTCATCTCCATTCTTGATTCCATCATTACAAGTTGAACAATGATTGTCACAGCTTCCTCCACAATCAATTCCCCATTCATCTCCATTCTGAATTCCATCATCACAACTTGGTGGTGAACATTTTAATACTACTTTTTTTAAAGGATCTGGGAATGACCATTTTCCATCATTACAAGATAGAATTAATAACTTGGATTCTAAGCTATCTTCTAGTTCCCATCCTGGTATACATCTAATATGTAATTCACTTCCTGATGCAATTGCCATATTATCAATTAAAAAAGACTCCTTTTGTATGTCTTCAATATAATTAAAACCACCATCCACACTTAAAATAGTGTTTTCTGGTAATATATTCATTGGAAAACCGTGACAAGGTTCACAAGTAGGACATTGACTTCCTCCACAATCAATACCTGTTTCATCTCCATTTTTTATTCCATCATTACATTTTGGACAATTTTCCATTCCACAAGAACCACCACAATCAATTGAGATTTCATCCCCATTTAATATACCATCAAAGCAAGTATCTGGACATTTTTTTTCACAAATACCACCACAATCTATTCCAAATTCTCCTTGATTTTGAATTCCATCAAAACAAGTGGGTTTTTCACAAATTAATGCTGGAGTTTGGAATACTCCATTGTAACAAATTAATTTGTCTCTAGAAGGACCTGTTTTTCTGACATAACCTTGTTTGCAACGTATCTTAAGAAATTCTCCATGTCTTGTAATACTATCTTGAGAACCTAAAATTTCATAATTCTCTCTGAAGTGCTTTGCATCTTGAAGTTCACAATCAGAAAAGCATTCTATTCGTGGTTTTGGTGGTTTCCATTCACCATTTTTGCAAACTATTCTTTCTTCTATATCTGAATTATTTGGTCTTGTACATGTGACATATCTAGTATCTCCTGTATCTGCAGAAACATCAGAATTATCTTGGCTTCTAATATGATATCTAGCCGGTAATTTTAAAGTTGAACATTTTGAGGCACATATTAAAATGTTATCAAAGATCCATTCACCATTTGTACAAGTTGCAGTTTGATGTAGCTCACTACCTTGAATTAAAGTTCCTTGATCTGAACAAGTAATTGAAAGTCTTGTTCCATGTGAATAAAGTCCATTTTTTTTTCTTGAACTCATTTCTGTAGATATTTCATACGCATTTCCTAAAACTAATTCTGGAGAACTGCAATGCTTTAAGCAAACAGTCTTTGATATTCCCCAAACACCATTAGTACACTCAATTACATCGGTAGTTTTAGTACCAAACTGTGTTGAACCGAATTCTCTGTCACATGATATCCTGATTTTTGACTTTGGATAACCACGAATATAACTAATATCTTCTATTTTATATGCTTTATTATTAAACATTTCAATTTCAGAACATTTCTTTTCACATTTAAATTCTGTAGGAAGAGATGTAAAAATTGAAATATGATTAAATTGATTATCTATAGTGAACCAAGAACCATCGTGACAACTTAAAATAACCTCTTCTACTTTTCCAATATTGCTCCATTCTTCTGAACATCTTATTCTGGCTAAAGAACCATGTTTAAACATATTAGAAATATTCTCTTTATTATATTCTACAACTAACGAATTATCGAAATTAAATTTAGATATTGGATTACATCTTTTCAAACACCTATAATCATTATCTGATTTCCAATAACCTTGAATACATGTCATTGTGAATTCTTTACTTTCTGTATCAATTATTAATTTTTCATTTGAAACTTCAACAATTTTATCGGAATTTTCGGTACAAGAAATTACAATTTCAGATTCTGGTGTGTTTTTTAGTCTATCTTGATCGGATTTAAATATATAGTTCTCATTTGGAAGCATGTAAGGTGGACAAGAAGTTCCACAAATTAGTTTCAAAGCACTCCAAGTTCCATCATTACAAGTAATGGCTTCACTTCCTTCTGTACCAACACAAATAATATTTAATTTTGATCCATGAACATATTCTTCATGTTCTTTTGAAGAATTTTGCACTAAATAGTTTTGATTTGAAGTTGATGAAATTGGATAAGGTTTACATTTTTGAAAACAATAAATTTTTTGACTCATTTCCCATTTCCCTCTGACACATCCTAAATAACCTTCAATAATTTCATCATTTTCTGTTGAATAACCATTATTACATTTAACTACAGCATTTGTACCTGCAGGAAAAGATATTTTTTTGTTATTTTCATCAATTGGATTATTATTATAAGCCAAAGAGTATCTTCCAACATCATTTTGATCATAATACATAGATAAATCAATCTTATTGCAAATTTCTCCACTAGTTGTAAAAAATAATTGGTTTGGACCTACATTTCCCCAAGGCTGATATGTCAAATCTGTTAAAGCACCAAGTTCAACTGTAATATCATAAACCTCACCATCAACTAAGGGTTCATACGGATAAAGATAAACATCTGAGGTTTGATTAGAAACTACGTATAAACCTCTATTTTTTGCTTCATAATCTGTTGGAATATGTATTAAGTGACCAGTATTTCTTCCTGTTATATTGAACCAAGCCCAATGACCATAATTCATGGCTCTATTAAAAGTAAGCTTAATAACTGTGTTATTTGTTGGAACATTTACGCTTCCAAGAGATGGTTGAATTCCTATAAGTGATGGTGGTGTTTTTTCTGGAAAATTACGACAAATTATTGAAATATCATTATGATCAAACCATTCAGGTTCATCTTCAATATTTAGTGAAGTCCATTTTTTCCAAATAGTAGATTTACTATCGGGAGGAATATGATTATTTGGATCAACAAGAGTTGATTCAGCAAAAGAAATTATATCACTATTATCAAGATCTCTATCAATAACCCAGGTACCATTTTTAGATTCTGAATCCAAAATGGAGTAATATATATAAAATTGTTTTCTTTCACCTCCGTTCCACACAGCCTTCCCATTCATTGGAGATTTCCAAGGAGTATAAAGACCATTAATATTACCATTGTTAGTACTAAATCCAGTTACATACATATAAGGACAGGATGCATTGCGACTAATTGTGAAGGTCCAAATTGGAATTCCATCATTTGGATTACCATGTAGATCTACTACAGCTCCAGGTTCAAGACCTACTACATAATTATCTTCCGGAAGAGGAGTTCTACTATCAAAACTAACTACGATTTTTTGATCCTTGACTTCAGCAGTATACAAAATAGGTATTTGTGAATTTTGTGCTTGATTTTTAGATTTGTTCCACCAAGTCCATTTTGAGTCAGAATTTCGGGTTTTTTCTTCTATAGGAAGTACTTGATGATTTTTTGATTCTTTTTGTGGTGATATAAAAATTTCCAGAGGTTTTGTATGATAATATATATTACTTGAAATTATTAATCTTCTAGGTTGCCAATTCTTGGGATAGTTAATATTTTCATTAAATCTAATAACAAGTTCTTTAACAGGAGGAATTAATGTAGAGTGATTGAGAGGGGAAAATAAAACCGGATAAGGAAGTAACTGATCATTTAAACACTTATGTTCTGTGCAAACTTGATTAGTTCTGCAATCTTTATCAGAATTACATTCTCCCACATCTAAAAGTCCAAGATCGGTATCAAAGTCTTCAACTGAATCGCAAGGAATTCCATTTCCATCTCTATCAACTCCACTACAACCACAAAGTCTATTAACACCCAAAATGGCATTTGTTCCAAGATTTATAGCACAATTTGAGTTGTGGTTGCTATCTTCTCCTTGAACAATGCATGGAAGTCCTATACCTCCTGGACCTGTACTTTCCATTTGCTTTTGAACTTTCTGATAATATTCTGGATCTAAAGCAACATTAGCTCCACACTTAACATAAGGAGCAGTTTGGATTACTCTATACATTTCACCTCCAATAAATTGTCCGATATTAGCAATCGTACAGGTTTGACGAGCAAGACATTGCATTGTACCAAGACCTATTTGAGCAACACTTGGTAATACTCCTTGACATTGATTAGTTTCCAAATTACAAGATGCCAATGCATTATGCATACAGTGGGTATTGTCTGTACACTCTACAACTTTTATTCTGGCTACAGGAAAATAAAATTCTGCAGGATCATCACAAGGCATTCCCACTGACGCAAAATCCGGGCAACCACACAATAGCATTGTATTTGAATCAACTTCACTTCTGTTGTATCTTCTACCTACTCCAAAATGTATTTCACAATCAAAAGGATTTCCTCCTTCACAGTTCCATTGATTTCGCGAATGAAACATTGTTTCTTCTCTTCCTAATATTCTTACACCACAACCTATTATAGGACTTGCTGCAACCTTGTATCTTGATGTTATTTGTTCTCCTAATATCTTTCCTTTTACTCTACAATCATAACCATCTACACATAAAATAGTTGGTGGTTCATATGGATTATTTCCAAAACCTCCATAACAAGTTTTTGGAGTTCCATAACACAAACCATATCCATTCACACAACTTGCACAAGGATCAGATTGCAATTTTCGGTTGTTAGAATCTTTAGTAGAATTATAATTATAATCTAGATTGTTTTTATTTATTACTATTCCTTTATGGTACATTACACTACCCAAATATGTTTTGTAATCTATTGGTGAACTACAATTGTTATACTCATTAATCATACATCCACATAATTTAGTTATTTGAATTTTTGTAGAGATACTATTAATATAACATTCAGTTCCACCATCAAATGGATGGCATTTATGTACATATACAATTTCATTTTCACTAAGTTCTTCTCCACAAGAATTAGATGTTGAATTATATATCTCTAATATTCTAGCATTATTAGAAATACCTAAACCTTGAATCCCATTTATTGAACAAGGAACATTTGCTGTACAAATTTTAAAAGAATGATTTTCTATAGGTATATTATAATTTACATAAATTTCTTTTTTTCTTGTTGGTTTATTAAATTTAGATGTTTCGTATTCTTTAAATCCAAATACTTCAAGAACTCCAATAGGAACGTTAAATTCTAAAAATTTTTCTTGAAGATTTGAGGGAAAAGCTGTACCACATAATTTAAAATATCCTAAATTTAAATTTTCTAAAGGAATTTGAAATGAGCAGCTATTTTCTGAATCAATTAAACAACTAAAACCTTCAGAACTTCTTTTGTTACATTCATATTCATATGGAATAATAATAACTTTATAAATACTTTGTTTTTTTACATCAAAGTAGCCAGGAATTGAATTAATAATACATTCTTGATTTTTATAACATGTGTATCTAATATTATCATTTCCTGCAAGTCCAGTACACAAACCTTTATAACATGATCTACCTGCACAATCAGCAGAAGAATTGCATCTTCTTATTTCAATAAGTTTTCCAATTTCGAAGTTACGGGATTCACACCACACAAGATCTAATATTAAACTAAGTTTGAAAATAAAGAACAGAACATTTCTCATACGAATCATATCTTTCTATGAGAAGATTCATAGATATCAAGTAGTTCAAATTAGAATTATCTTTAACGTCAATTTCCTCAATATATAAATTTATTACAGTTTGTAAATGAAATATAGTTCAATTATTAATTATAACTCGTTTACGAGTAGTAAAAGATCATTTTAATTTTAGATTTAATGATCGCGGTGAAAATGGAAAACTCAAAAATAGTTAAAAATTTAAATTCAAATTTTATAACTAATTTAATATAAACACTAATTTTATATTAATATCGATCATATTTCATTTTTATTTTGTTTATCAATTAATCAATTTAAATGGATTTGTTTATGTAAAATATCGTCGGCGGGTTCTGTTAAAACAGTTAATTGTATCAACTAAAACTAAATGAATTAAAAAATATGGGACTTTGGGGTAGTAAAATAGATATTAAAGATGAGTTAAATAAAAATAAAAGAGCAGTTTCAAAAGCTATTAGAGAGGTTGACAGAGAAATACATAAATTAGAATTAGAAGAAAGTAAATTACTTAAAGAGGTTCGTAATTCAATAGAAAAAGGTTATAATGAATCAGCAAAAATATTTAGCAGAGATATATTAAAAGTTAGAAAGCAAATGGAAAAATTGAATTTAGCAAGGAGTCAATTAATGGGTGCCGAATTAAGACTTACATCTATAAAAAGCCAAATTCAAGTAAATAATGCTTTAACGGATCTTAATTCAGTAATGGGGAAGGTGAATGAATCAACAGAATTGACTAAAATACAAAGTATCTTGAGAAATTTTGCAAAAGAATCAGATAAGATAGATGTTAAAGAAGATATGATTAATGATTCTATTGATGTTGCATTTGGTAATGAAGTAACAATTGAGGATGAGGAAGAATTAATTAAAAAAATATATGACGAAATCTATATTTCAATGAAAAAAGATGAAGAAAAAAAGTTTATTAGTAAAACAAGTGTTAACAACTTTTCAAACGGTAATATAAATAATGGAGAAATCAAAATAGACAACAACTCAAACATTTCTATAGAAGAAAGAATTAGAAAATTAGGTGAAAATCGCAACGTTTGATTAAATAAATATTGTATATAATTTTTAGAAGTGAGTTCTTAAGTTATTTTTGATTATTAAGAAATTACCGCGTAATATTTGAATTAATTTTTAATTGACTCATTCTCAAATTTATAGAAATGAGTGAGTTATCAAATAATAAATCTCAAAATTTGTGTAATTCTCAGAAAAATAATAACACTATATTACCTTTGGCACTAATAGATCGATGTATTGGGAGTAAAATTTATGTCATTATGAAGGGTAATAAAGAATTTAGTGGTACTTTACGTGGATTTGACGAATATGTAAATATGGTTTTAGATGAGGTAGAAGAATATGGTTTTAAGTCCGAAGAATGTGATTTAACTGGAAATAAAAAACTTAAACGGGTTTTAATAGATCGTTTGGAAACAATTTTGTTAAGTGGAAACAACGTTGCAATGTTGGTTCCAGGAGGAGATTCTACTCACTTTGAACTTTAAATTAGAAAATTAATCAATAGATTAATAATTAAATTTTAGTTAACTAATTTTGATTATAAATTTTTGTTATTTTCTAGAATATGAGGTCTAAGAAGCGACAATGTTAAACCTAATGCTTCTTCAGTTCGAATAGTTCTTGATTTTTGTTCTGGACAAATATTAATATATAAATCAAATAATTTTGAAGGATCTTGAATATCATCGATTGAGGATTGTGGATCACTTAAAACTTCTTCAAGACCTCCCAATCCTCCAAAAACTATTAATATATGCTTGTAATAACAAGGTTCGTTTTTGTTTGAATAAAGTCGAAAATCTTTATCTACAGGATCTCCTCTTTCTGAAGTACCAATTTTAAGGTCATATCCATTTTTATATTCAGTTTGATAAATAGCATTTTTTAATGAACTAGCTGGTCTGACTTTATAACCCCAATATAATCCTTTTTTTTTTTTTTGGTTTAGAGTCATCAACAATTGTTCCAGTAAAATACGATTTAATTTCAGAGTATTTTCCATTTCTACTGAATTCATCGCATAATTTCTTGTGTAAATTTTCTGATTCTTTCGACATTTCAATAGTTACTCTAGTATTAATATCTATTTTTGAATTAATCCACGCTTCTACAGGAAGTCCACAATTAACCCAGGAACCTTTATTTTTATGTTCTTTTAATATGGTTCCTTTAAAAAATTTAGGATTTTCAACAATTATACCTTGTCTATATGGAAGCCATTCAGAAATTCTCATATGATGTGGAGCATCAATAGGATTTTGTAAACCTGCAAATTTAAGGTCATTATCAAACTGAAAAAGACTTTTTCTAAGATATTGAGGTGTTTCTAAATATCTGAGATTTTTCACAAAAAACTCCATCCATCTGGAGCAAGGAAAATCAATCAAATTTGAAGACTTTTTTTCATTCTGTATAACTTCTTTACATTTATCTTCATAAATTATAACTTCATCAACACCAAATACTGTTAACATTCGAGCAATTTGTCCAACTAGATATGAGCGAAGCTCAAAAGATTGAGCATTACTTACTATTGAAGATGGTATTGCGATACTTATCGTTGCTTTACACGGATTTCCAAAAAAAGGAATTTTAGATAATATGTTATCTTCTTTTAAATTGTCAAATTTATTTATTTGACAACTATTTTTATATTTCGACTTGATAACATTTTTATTAAAGTTTTTAGAATTATTAAGTTCTTGTTTGTTTCTATTTATTTTATTTGATTTCATTTTTTAGTAAAGGTTTGTTAATGTCAAATAAAGATAAGATAGTTGGGCGCTTATATAGATTAATATTTTGCTATATATTTAGCACAAGTATTAAAAATCAGAATAATTATGTGATGAAAGAGAATAAAAAATCTTTGTTTGAAATATCAAAATGTATCAGGTTTGAGGAAGAACGTAAAAAAAGATTAAATCCCGATCACACATTAGATACTTTAAAAGCAGAAGAAGAAAAATTAATAGCAGCTATTAATCAATCTTATTCTGCACCTTTAAAAGCAGTACATGAAATTGCAAAAGGAGTAACACATTCAGAAAGAGAGGAAACATCTTGGAAAATTCCAGAAAAATATTTGGCATTAACAGAATTAGAATGTCAAAATTTGAGATCACAATTATTAATTGATGTAAATGGAAATGATATTCCTCCACCAATATTATCATTTAAAGATATGGGATTTCCATCAGAAATTATTGATGCTTTAAATAGTAAAGGTATATTGAAACCTTCTCAAATTCAAATGCAGGGATTACCAATTATATTACAAGGAAGAGATTTAATTGGGATAGCCTTTACAGGTAGTGGAAAAACGATGGTTTTTATACTTCCAATGATAATGTTTTCTTTGGAAGCAGAATTAAGTCTTCCATTTAGAAGCATGGAAGGACCTCATGCATTAGTTCTTTGTCCATCTAGAGAATTAGCTTTACAAATTAAAAGAATTATTGATGAATTTCTTTTTTTTTAAGTAAAAAAAAAAGATTAAAAGAACAAGAATTTGTTTATCCTAAATTAAGAGTTAGTTGTTTAATTGGTGGTGAAAATATTAGTAATCAACTTTTAGATTATCAAGAAAATGGGGTTCATATGGTTGTTGCTACACCTGGACGTTTAGCAGATTTACTTAAGAGAAAAAAAATAACATTGCAACAATGCAAATACTTTTGTATGGATGAAGCAGATAGATTGACTGAATTAGGATTTGAAGAACATGTTAGATATATATTTGATAGTTTTTATGAAAGAAGGCAAACAGTTCTTTTTTCTGCAACAATGCCCAAAAAAACACAAGATTTTGCTCAAACAGCATTAATTGATCCTATAGTAGTTAATGTAGGAAGGGCAGGAGCAGCAAACTTAAAAGTAATTCAAGAATTTGAATATGTTCGACAAGAACGTAGGTTAATAAGTTTGTTGAGTTGTTTACAAAAAACAGCTCCTAGAGTTTTGATTTTTACTGAAAATAAGAAGGATGTTGATGAAATTCATGAATATCTTCTTTTAAAAGGTGTTAATGTTGTTGCTATACATGGTGGATTAACTCAAGAACAACGTACTAAATCAGTTGAACAATTTAGAACAGGAATTGCCGATGTTTTGGTAGGAACTGATATAGCATCTAAAGGACTTGATTTTCCAACTGTAAAACATGTTATTAACTTTGATATGCCAAAAGAAATCGAAAATTACGTTCATAGAATTGGTCGTACTGGAAGAGGAGATTCTGTAGGAGTTTCAACAACTTTTATTGATAATTCATTACAAGAAACACTACTTTGTGATTTAAAAGCTTTGTTAATTGAAGCAAAACAAGTGATACCCCCATTTCTCGAAAAGTTTGAAGCAACAAATGTTTCTCTCCAAGAAATAGGAGGAATAAGAGGTTGTGCTTATTGTGGAGGATTAGGTCATCGTATTGCTCAATGTAGTAAATTATCTGAATTACAAAGAAGAACACAAATAGGTGCTTCAAAAGATACTCTTTCACTTGGTGCAAGATATACAAGTTCAAATAGAGAAGATTGGTAATATTAATTTCAAAAATATTAGACAGAATTCATATTAAAAAAACAATTTAGTAGGAAAAAAAAAAGTAATATAATTTATTCAATTTAAGCAGAATCACTATTCATTAACCAATTTAAAATTTTAGAACATTCATTCATACAGCTTACAACATTCTCTTGATTTATATTGGGAGATATTTTTGTTATCCATGATTTAGAAAGATTTATGTTTTCATATGCAAAAGATAATGAAAGTAGAATTCCTGCATACCAAACAGAACATATTGATATTTCAAGAATATCGTATTGCATACATGCATTAGGTAGTCTATATAAATCCAAACAAATAGACATTGAAAGCAATCTAAACATCTTAAGTAACTCATATTCTTTTCCTTCTTCTTCACCTTCTTCTTCACCTTCTTCATTTTCTTCATCCTTAGATTTAGGGAAATACAACAAAATTCTAGTTATTCTTTCAATATAATTAAACGGCAAATCAATCGGAGATAAGTCGAAATTTATGGCTCTTAATAATGCAAATTCATATGTCTTTATTTGTTCCATATAGTAATTATATTCCTTACCTGAATCCTTGTAAATCCAAAAACTTGATGATAATTCTAAAGGTGTAGGAGCACATGATGATTGAGAAAGAGTGTTTGCTTTCGTTATTCTATAAAGAAATCTTGATAACTCTGATAACTTTCTACCACTCCTTGTAGGTTCAATATCTTCTCTAGACTTCCATGCTAATAATATGGCAGCAGCTGCAATAAATTTTCGATCAGTTTCGAGTATATCAAATTTTGACCAGAACTTGTAAATATAATAATATGAAGTTAGTGTGGTACCAGGGGATAAATGAAGATTCATACATAGTACTGTTGCTAATTTACTAGTACCTAGTAGTAGCTCTCTATAACCACTACTATTGTTAGCTAATTGCCATAATTTTGGATGAGAGGTGGATTTTTCACTCATTAGTGAATAAATAAATAAAATATATAAGAGGTTTATTTTGGCGCCATATTTTTGAGACCTTAGAATAAGACATTTTAAAAATCAAATTATAAATAATTATTAAGAAATTAATTATTAAATTTGAATTAGATGGTTTGTTTTTAATTCAAATTTAATTGTTTAGTGAGAGTTTATTATTTGAAAAGCACATGCAATAAATGTTTGAAAATACCGGCATTTGCTTACATGCATTAAAATAAGTCATGAAAAATAGGAAAAAAAATTTTTTCAAGATGATATAAATATCGAATTATTTCTTTTTCTAATTTTTAAAATTTTTAAAATTTTTTTTTAGAATTGACGTGAAATATTGATTTGCACCATTTTAAATTCAAATAAATTAGTAAATTATTTTTATAAATTTGAGGCTATTATTTACATGAGTTAATTACAACAATGTATTTGTATTCATTTAAAAATTGATACTGTGATTTAAAAAGTGGGGTTTAGTTATTCTTGCATTTGAGCGGAAATAGTTTTCGGGCGGTTATACATAGTTTATGTGAGGTTATTTTCATGATTAAGTAATTAAAAACAATATCGTTATTTTAAAAAATAAATAACAAATGATAGAGTATCCTTTAGAACTTCAAAAAGGAACTTGTGATCAACTTCTTTCTGGAGTAGCTTCTCCAAATGGATCTATAGTGGTGGTACTTGCGATAAATTTAATACGATCAGGCCCAAGAGCATTGTAAGTTTGTCATTTAATTCATTTAATGATTTATAAAAAATAATTTTTTTTTAGAGTTCATGTTACAGATGCAGGATCAAATCTATTTGATAACGGTTCACCATTGAGCATAAGACTTGTAATGTCTGATGCTACTCAATTGCAACCAGGTGATATGATTAGAATAGTGAGATTTTCATTAAATGAAATTCATTCTACAAAATTAGTTACTGTTATTCAATTTGATAAAATTGGACATTGGTCAGGATTTACTTCTATAGGAAAAGCTACTCCACATCCTTGTATGGGATCTAGCAAAGGAAATACAGCTTCAACAGGAAATACAAATAATCCAAATCAAACAATTGATCAAAAAACAGTTCAAAATCAGTCAATACCATCTATTAATATATCTGGGAATGGTAATTCAGTAGATTCAAACAATCTTAATATGCAAATGGGAGGAATAAATAATGTAAATAGTGGATTAGGAAAACCAGGTCCAATCATAAATAATCAAAATAATACCAATTTAAATAGAGAAATGATTTCAGGATCAAATAACATTGGTAATGCAGTTAGAAGTGGACCATACACAACTAATACAAGTATTATGAAAGGTCCTATTTCTAGAAATCAAGAAGTTCCTATTTATCCAATAAAAAATATTACATCTTATTTACATAGATGGAGAATTGTAGGTAGAATAATAAGTAAAAGCGATATTAGAAAATTTTCATCATCTAAAACAAAAGAAGGTAAAGTTTTTTCTTTTGAAATTTGTGATGCAGAAGGAAGTGAAATTAGAGCAACATGCTTTACAAAAGCAGTAGATAAATTCTATGATTTATTAAAAGAAGGAGAAGTTTATAGTTTTTCAAAAGGAGATGTTAAGGAAGCAAATACTCGTTTTAATACTACAGGGCATGAATTTGAAATAATTTTTAACGAGGATGCAGAAATACAAAATTTACCACAAGATGATAGAATTCCAAAAAAAGCTTATAATTTTGTGGCAATATCTGAAATTAGAAATTATAATAAAGGTCAATCGTTAGATATACTTGGAATATTACTCAAAGCTAGCCCAATAACAACAATTACCATAAAATCTACAGGAGTAGATACACAAAAAAGAGAATTAACTATTATAGATCAATCTGGTCATAGTATAGATTTAACATTATGGTCTGATAGAACTCAATTAGATGAAAATTTGATTTTACAAAATCCTATAATTGCAGTCAAAAATGCTATAGTAGAAGAATTTAATGGTTTTCGTCTAAAGTTAGGTACAAATACTTCTATTGATTGGAACCCAACAGAAATAGATCAAATTCAAAATTTAAAAGATTGGTTTAATAAACAAACTGATTTACAAAATAAAATAGTTTCTCTTTCTTCTTCAAGTCCAAGTTCTGGGAATAATTATTCAAATAATTCTACTCAAAGACAAACAATTGAAGAAATTATATTATCAGCAACTTCAGGAACAAATTCATCAGAAATTCTTGAAGGTGGAATATGGGTCTATACATATGGTGCTATTCGATCTATAAGAGACAATAAATATTTTTGGTCCAGCTGTCCACAATGCAAACGTAAAGTTACTGAAATTGAAGATTCAAGTAATATTAATTCTCTTGTATTACCTTATTCAACTGAACCAGAAAAAACTAATCTTGGTGCTAATTATCATTGTCCTAGTTGTCAACAATCTATAGAGAATCCACTAAAAAAATATATTTTGAGTTGTGAAATTGTAGATTCTACTGGAACTTTAAGGGCAGTTGCATTTGCTGAACATGGTGAAACAATAATGGATGGATTATCAGTTGAAAAACTAGAAGCATTAAAAGAGAATTCAGACAAAAATACTCAAGATGTATTTTCTGATAAAATTTTTAGTGAATGGGTATTTAAACTCAATGGAAAAAAAGAACTTTATCAAGATTCCGAAATTATTAAATATAGAATTTTTGGAGCAGAAGATATGTCTGTACCTGATGTACTTAATAGAGAAGCTAAAAGAAAATTAGATTATATTTATCAAAAATTAAATAGTAATGAAGAACCTTTGACTTCTAATCCCAACATAATTAATAAAACAAATTCCTTCAAAATTGGGATGGGATTCGGTCAATTTGGATATTAGTTAAATCAATAATTCCAGTTGAATTATAAAATTCTAATACAATTAGATCTAATTGTTTTATATATTAAATTCTAATTTTAATCTAAATTATTTAAAACTTTACATTTTATTTTACATCTGTTTGAGTTTCTGACGAACTACTATTTGATGTTTTATTTAAATTCTCAATTAGTAATTTAAGTTCCTGTTCAGTTGATTCATATTGCTTCTCTAATTCTGATATTGCAGAATCTAATGCAGCCTTTTCTTTTTCTAAAGCTGGTTTTACTGTTCTTACTGTTCTTTCTACCATTACACCTCCTACTACTCTAAAACATTTTCTGTCAGGATCTACTTTTTCAAATGCATTCAAAACTAATCCATGCTCCTTGCTATCTTGTGAGAGCTCACCAATCTTATTATTTAATATCTTCAATTTTCTATCTAATTGAGAAATTTGTTCACGTGTTTTATCTATAATTTTTAGTAATTAATAAAATTCTTAAAATTCTATTTTCTACAAAACTTACCTACTGTCATTTCTTATAATTAATTAATGATCACAAAATGCAATCATATATATTTTGTTTTTATTTTATTATTATTATTATTATTTTTTTTAATATAATTGATTATGATTTCTTATTTGAATTTTATTTTCGATACCACTTTACCGCCAAATGTATAACAGTAAATTATAAATAGATTTGATTCATTTTATTTGTTTGAATAAATTAAATTTTTTATCTATTTTTTTAAAATTTAGTTCAAATATATATATATATATATATATATATACATATTAATAAAGCATATATAAACATACAAGTTTTTATAAATCTTAAAGTTAAATTTTAAAAATTTAACGTTTTTATTCAAGTATTAGTAAATAAAAATATATTTTTAAAAAATTTGATTTCTTTTTGTAAAAATAAAATTAAAATATATAATAAATCAAAAATAAAAAATAACTTATTGATCTCTAAAATTAATAATTCTCGTAAATATTGTAATATTTGAATCGAACTTGTGAATTTGTATGAATTATTTAAGTAGAAATAATCAAATTTTTATTTGATATTTGTAAACAAATAAAATCAAATTAGGAAAATGAACAAGAAAAATATAAAACTGGAAAAGATCATTTTTATTCTATTTACTCATTAGTTTAAAACTTAAAATTTTTTGTTCCTGTAATGTAATAAAAATTTAATATAAAATTATTTAATAAGTTCTTTATGAACTGTTTAATCAACAAATTCTCTTTAAAATTATATTTATTTGTAAGATCTAATTAATAAAAAATTTGTTTAAAAGATTTCGTGTATCAATTGATTATAAATTATTAATATTTGCATAAGATAAATATAAAATCAATAATATAAAATATAAAAATAAACAATTAAATAAATTGTTGTAAATATCTTTAATATTAATAGTTCAATTTATGAAATATTTATTAAAGTCAAGATTTTAGAGTAAGTTTCATCGATATTCCGCTTATATTTCTAGTTACATTTGTAGATTCCCATTCCCTATCTTCAATTACTTGTTCTTCAGAAACTTGAATAGTTTTTGTATTTATTTCTATTTCTAATTTATCTCCAAATGTTGATTTTAGATCTTGAACAAGCCATATGGCAGTTAATATACATGCTCCCATTCCATGAATAACAACAAAAGGATCATTATCTTCATTATTTATCATTTTTTTATTTCTTCTAATTCCTAATCTTTCTTTATAAATAGAATTGTGATATTTTGAAGCACTTAACAATTTGTAAGCTCTTTTAAAATATACTATTAATGGTCTTTTTCTTGTTACATAAATATCATAATCGTTTATATTATATGGCACAACATTCTTCTTTAATAATATTGTTTTAACTTCGTTTCCATTTTTAGATGTTGAATGGCAATCCATTGTTTATATTAATCTTTGATTTTTAAGTATTGGTTCATTTCAATTTTTTTTTTTTTTTTTTTTTTTTTTTGCAATTATAGGCGCCTTGTAATTTTAATTGGGAATTTTGGACAGAATTTCAAAATTCGATACCTCTTTTTAAGGTTGACATTATAATATTTTATATATTTCTAAATAAATAACTTACTTAAATAATATATATATATATATATATATATATATATATATGTATATATAATCTGTTATTATGTCAATAAATTTAAAAATAGGTAGTATTTAAGATGATTCTTTTGTTAAGTAATAATATAAACAATTAATTTAAGAATAAAAAAAAAAAATTCAATTGATAAATTTATGAAATCAGCTTCTAATTGTTAATTACAATAATTATATTTATATTAAAAATATTAAATTTAATTCTTATAATTTAAAAATAAAATTTAATTACTTTCACAGTCTAGTAAAATAATTAACAAAAATTCATATTAATAATAAATCTAAATTAAAAAAAATTTCTTTATAAAGAATTTCGATCTCCATATTGATTTGTGTGTTAAATAAAATAATGAAATTATTCAACATTTTTAAAAATTTCGAAATTTAATGAACTTATACCGCGATGTCTCGCTTGTCTTAAATCATATCGAAGCTTTAAAAAAATTAACGAGACAATATAAGGCTTTGATTTTCAAGGAATTAAGCTGTTAAAATATTGGATATAGTAATGAACACAAGGTATTTATTACTTTCAATAGCATTTCTTAGTATTCTATTTGGAAGAAAAGATAGTGTCTTTGCTTTTGATAAATCAGTACTTGAAGTTAGTTTGGATAATTTAACTCTTGAAGTTAAAGAAAATGTTCCACTCCCTCTTCATATATTTTTAAGGGATTTACAATTAACTAATTCTACAGATTTATTTAATGCAACTCATTCATCTTCTGATCAATTGATTAATACAACTTCCAAAAATGTGACCTCTAGAAATGCAACATTATTCTCTTCTTATTTCATTGAATCTTTTTCAGAATTAATGGGTTATCAACAAAATTTGGGAAATATTACAATTAGATCTCCTATTATTTTGAATCAATCAGGTTCTAGATTTGTTCATAAAGCAAATGATGAGGAACATTCTCCTTCTAATGTTCTAATCGATAACATTATAGTTACACCTACATCTAATAATAAGGAATCAAATTTAGTTCCAATAGAATCTCCTATTAATTCAACAAAAGATTTTTCATTATCAGAAGTTGTTTTTTCAACTCCAATAAAGATATTGATTAATAATTCTAGTGAAATAATTAGTTCTCCAAGAAAAACACCAATACCATTACCAAGAAAAACACCAATACCATCGCCAAGAAAAACACCAATAACATCATTAAGAAAAACACCAATACCATCACCAAGAAGAACACCAATACCATCACCAAGAAGAACACCAATACCATCACCAGGAAGAACACCAATACCATCACCAAGAAAAACACCAATACCATCACCAAGAAAAACACCAATACCATCACCAAGAAAAACACCAATATTATCACCAGAAACAATTAGATCTCAAGAAGAAGTATCTCATTCATATAATAATAATAATACTTCTTCATTATTAGAAAAAGATCTTGATTCAGATTTGAATAAAACTCATATAATAACAACAACAACAACAACAACAACAACAACAACAACAACAACAACAACAACAACAACAACAACAAAATCTACAAATATCCCAAA
This sequence comes from Cryptosporidium baileyi, assembly GCA_001593455.1. NCBI lineage: Eukaryota > Apicomplexa > Conoidasida > Eucoccidiorida > Cryptosporidiidae > Cryptosporidium > Cryptosporidium baileyi. Next base: position 143,568 of record JIBL01000001.1, read on the forward strand.
TTTTGATCATCTTGAACAGTCGAATGAATTTGGTTCGTCTGTAATAAATGTTTCTCCTTTAGAATCAATAGTTAGTTTTACTTCAAGTGATGAATTAGAGAGATCAAATGTATCAGGTTGTGAAGATTTGGAATGTCTAGAATTAGCCAAATTAAAACCTAAAGTTAAAGAAACGGTTGAATTATTAGAAAAAGGAAACACATATAATGATTATGTTACAAGAAATGTATCTAGAGAAGATGTTCATAAAATGGTTGATTATTTTGAACTTTCTAAAGAAGAATCATACAATTCAATGCCTAGTCCTACTTTAATGGCTCTTAGAAATGGTACTTTTGTTCGTTCAAATGATACTATTCAAACTCCAAAAAAAACTGAACAATATACAACATATGTTCCAACTCGTGTTAATGTTATGAAAATGGTTAATGAATATGATAATATTATTACTGAAAAACCTAAAATTGATGATGAATATCTTGCACAAACAACTGTATATCTCGAACAAAATGTTACTAAACAAAGATTTGATATCGATGTTTCTAGAGAAACTGTTAATTATATTGTTGGAAAATGGGAAGCATATAATTCTAATATTCAAACTAATAAAACATCAAAAATAAAAAAAGGTTACACTTTCGAAGATATGTGTAAAGAAAGAATGATGAAATCATCAAAAAAAAATGAACCTATTATTTCTCCAAAATCTCCAAATGTTTCACAAATAATAAGTAATGAAACATTATTATTAACAATTCCTCATACTATTAGGGCAATTTCTAATAATACTCAAGAGGCTATTTCAAAAGTTCAACAAGAAGCTAAAAGTCTTGGAAAAGAAGTTTCAGTTGAAAATATTAAAGTATTTAAATTAAGAGGCAGTAAATAAATTGCTTTTTGAATATTTATTGCATTATTTAAGATATTTTTTCATACTATAAGCATTCAACAATTTAATTTTATTAGTATGGTCGGATAATATTGAGTTGTTAAATATGCATTAAATTAACAGGGAATATTCTTAAAAGTCGCATTTATTTAAGAAAGTATAAATACATTTACATTTATATTCTTATTTAAGACTTTATCATCAAGTTTGAAAAGTAGTTATTTCAAGTATAAGTGTGTTTCAATGGTTAGATTTCCTGTTAAATGAAAGTTTATTTTTTTTTTCCTTTTTTTTTCATTTAGTTTCATCTTGGATTTCGATCCTAAGAATTCTTATGAAAAAAATTCTTTTTTGTAACTCAAGATTATTGAATTTTTTGAAATGTTTTCATATGTAAAGTTAAATCTTATTCATTTATTCATTTTAAATATGTGTGTGTGCTTATTTAGAAATCAATTTTTTTTAAATTTAAAGTATGTTTAAGTAAATTTTTATTAATTTTTTTCATTTTTCTATTTTTGTTTCAAATAATTCATCTTTTTGCTTTTTATATTATCAGATATAAAAAGATCTTTTAATTAATAAAAAATAAATCATAATTTTTAAATTAGGTATTTGAAATGTTAAATTAAATGAATAAGCGTTAATTAAATTAATTTTAAATTTAATTTTACTGATATTCTAGATTTTTTTTTCTTACAGAAATAGTTTAATCATTTAATAAATATTTAACCGGTTATTAAATTCAAGTGTTTTCAAGCGCATAATTTAATGTAATTCATTCAAGTAAGAAGAAGAAGAAG
>JIBL01000002.1:0-86524 GCA_001593455.1 Cryptosporidium baileyi
GGTGATTGTGGTGGTGATGGTAGTGGTGATTGTGGTGGTGATTGTGGTGGTGATGGTAGTGGTGATTGTGGTGGTGATGGTTTTGGTGATGATTGTGGTGATGGTATTGGTGATGGTTTTGGTGATGATTGTGGTGATGGTTTTGGTGATGATTGTGGTGATGGTTTTGGTGATGATTGTGGTGATGGTTTTGGTGATGATTGTGGTGATGGTTTTGGTGATGATTGTGGTGATGGTTTTGGTGATGGTTTTGCTGGTTGTGTTTCCGAAGAATCAGAAGTCATTTCTTCAGATGAATGTGAACTGTCCTGTTTAGAATCTTTCGCACCTTTTTTTGTTGTAAACTTTATATTAGTTTCATCATATCCAAGTAATACTGGTTTGATTCTGAGCTTAACTGTTGGAGCTTCATCCGGCATTTTACTTCCTATAATAGGAGGATCCATCTGATTACGAATTAGCTTATCTTTATAATGTAAATCTTGGTATTTAATGGGTTCTTTATAACTTTTCCCAGCATCTCTTAAATTCTTCAACTCTTTGAAATATCTTTCACTATATCTTCTGTTTTGCTTAATAGAAGAATTTTCATTCGAATTAAGCACCTTAGAACATCTCTCACAAAAAACTCTTTGATTATGAACATGTGTACCATTAGTTAATTTATCTTTTAAAAATGAATTTTTTTTCGAACCCAATTTCCCAAATTTCATGACATCAGAGCCAGTTCCTTTGTCAATTAAAGAAAACAAGTTATCTTCTAACTTGGAAGAAGTATGAAAAGAATGATCACTAGAAACATTTTTATTAAGAGAACCAATACTGCGCTTTGGTGAATGATTTGAACCATTAAGTTCTGCAAAAGTATGTAATGGTCGATCGGCATCCCTTGGAAACAATGAATTTTCGACCTCCTGTAATGGACTTGAAGCATCTTCAGTAATACATTCATACGACAACTTCGGAAGTGATAATTCTAAATCATTCAGTAGTTTTTCAGATAGAGAAACACGTTCCAATACTTCGTCTTGATAAGATTTACCAAAAATTTCACTTGCGCAAGCCAAGCATATAACAAACAAATTATAAAATGCAAATACGAGCTCTACATATTTTCTTTTGAATAAAATTTTAGACATGTTTATTTAAAAATCAACTTGTTGAATATCGATTTAAAGGATATCAGATACAATATTATTACCTTTTTATATCTATTAGCGGGAAATTTAAAATGTCATTAAATTAAAACGAGCTGCTAGACACGATATCGGTCCAATATAAAATTGTAATGCGCGGAATTAAAATGAAGTAGTGCGAAAAAAGTGCGGATTTAGAGAAGGAATTAAAAGGTCTGAGAATTTAACTATTCTAAAACAAGACCATCTTTAAAACTTAAATTCTTGGATATCTCCGTCTTTTGTTTGAGTAATCTCAGCTAGTATTTTTAGTAAGTAGTAGGAATTGCGAATAATAAAGTTTTAATTTCTTAACACCTTGAAATAAATTAACATTTATTATTTGCAAAATCGCATACCTTGAAATTTAAAAAAAGAAAAATCTAAGTATTCAAAAATTTATTTGATTCGAATAAGAAAATACATATATTCCAATTCGAAATTTAATGTATAGGTTCAAAGCATCTCTGAAACTCGATAAAAGAGAATTTATCCTAACCGATAATATAAATATATATATATAGATACCAATAATAAATGAGAAAAAATTAGATAGATCCTCTTTCTCAAAACTAAGAAGGATTCTTAGTGCACTATTTGACAACAATAAGAGATATTAATCTCCAGATAATTGTTTTCAAATCTCTATTAGTTCTTTTATGTACGTCGAGGAGCCCGGAACTTTACTTGGACTTTTTTTTCGGAAACATTTTCTCGGTCTCACAGGTCTTTGAGTATTTACACGACTATTGATTATTCTCAAATGAGTGGCATTGCCTAATAATTCAGGCACATCTATTAATTCCTGAATAGGAACTTTCGTCAAATCTTGTTTCATAATATTTTCGTATAATTCTTTAGATGTAAAAACGGTACCTTCTTTGTACTCGTTTAAGCAATCTTTACAAGGTGTGGAATCTTCAGTATTAGGTCGAATTAATTCTATTAATTCCAATATCTCATTGTTTGTAAGTAGAACTTTAAGTGCATGTGCAATTTCGTTCAAATCCAAAAGTTCTACATTTTCCTCATAATTAACTTCATCTTGTGTCGAATTTCCAAACAAGTTAATTGACGAAATTTTATCACTCTGAAACGAACTTGTGCAGAATAATAACAGTATTAAAAAGAAAAAAAGCAAATTCATTTGTGAAATAAAAATATACTATAGATTACTGATTGCAAAAATTATTCTCCCCATAAAGTATATTGGGAAAATAAGCGATAAAAATGTAACTTTAAGTTCGTTTTTTTCAATTATCCCTATTAGACATTTAATAAAGTCGCTCTATTTTTAAAGCAGATTAGTACCTATTAAAAAAAATACCGCCTAGGGCGGTACTTATTTCAATTTAAACATTAAATGCTAATTTATGACGTGAATATCTAAAAATCTAGTTGAGAATTAATTTGCAATTTATAATGGTCAAACCAAATATTTCTATTTATTAAAAATACATATGCAATTTAATTTTGCTAATAGGTTGTTTTTTGCAATAATTTCACTATTGTACAATTACATCAAATTTTCTTAATATAAAAGAAGTCGATATCTTGGCGCCCTCCAATTGCTTAATTTCAAAGACTCACTTTTTTGTTATAAAAAAATGTGGCGGTTAACACTTTTAGATCTAAAAACAGTCTCAAACCATTCAGAAATTAAATGATAAACTAACATTTCGGATAAAATAACTAATCTTTAATATTCTAATATATTTAATTTGTGCTTGTTTTAATATCTACTTTTAAACGAAGAGTTTTCCATGAAGTTAGTTATCTTTTAATAATTTTTGAAATGAAATATAAGTACAGTAATTTCAGAATGCACTTGAAATTAGTTATAAAAGTTTTATTTATAATATTGTGTAGCAACAAGGCTAATTCTTATACAGAGTATTACTATGGAGAAGTTTATAACAATCCTTTTAATGAAGAACAAAAAGATCAAGTTGAATATCTAAATCCCTTTAATACAATTTCTATTTTTAATAAAATGCAATCTTATCGAGATTCAGATAACCAAATTGTTGCTTATGGTCCAATAGTTACTAATTCACCTACTACCGAATTGGGCAAAAAATTAACTGATGAATTATTAAACATAAAAATGGAAACAACTCCACTTGACAATAAAGCGGATACTCAAATATTCAAACCAAAAGTATCGTTAGATTCGAATTTGTATGACCTAAAGATTAAAAAAAAAAAAAAAAGTCTAAAAATAAAACGAAAAAAAAAGTTGATATAGCATTGACTTCAACTATTAACAAAGAATATTTTCAATTAGTGCCTCGAGAACTTGGAAAAGCTGTATCATTCGAAGATGCATGTAATTTTGTTCCAACTCCAATAAACAAACCTTTAGAAGATTTATATTGGAAAAAAATAGATTATTCAAATATAAATTCACGCGATAAAAAAGTAGAATTCCCAGTAGTAAATCAAAAAAATCCTTTTAGATCTTCTTCCGAATGCTTACATTTATTTGAAGAATCGATTTCAGTATTTAAAAAAGAAGAATTATTAATATCTCCTGAGAATTTTGTTGGTTTAGTTCGTCAAATAGCAATGCAATTAAGAGATTCTTTAAAAAGTCCAAAATATGTTATTTCGACAGAAGACACTTGCTTAGCTATGAGGATTATTTTATATCTACCACATCTTTTCAGAAATGTAGTAAATTGTAAATCTGCAATTATTGCATCAATCAGAGACGAAGAAGAAATGCAGAATTATGAGATATTAAATTTAATTGAAGATCATTCGGAAACTAAATTTAAGGATGTTACGTTTGCTTGCAAAAGCATTCTTAAATTTCAAGATTTTGAACTAGATAAAAATAATAAAGATATTATTTTTTATCCAAACCAGTTATATAAATTGTTTAGATTGGATTTAACGGAGCAAGATCTTCAATTTTATAATCGTCTTTCGTTACCTCACAGAAAATCTGCTCTTAATGTTCAAAAAAGCTATCTCAAATATACACATACAGCCTTGTTATATGATGTTGCTGCTGCAATTATTTTTCTTTTAAATGAATTGCATGAAATTGATCAGTCTTTAGAACAATGTGTCGAAGTTGTAACTACTTGCATTTATTTGCAGGAAAAAGATAAATTATTAAACTCAAACTCTATTTATGAAAATATCTGCAAAGAACTAGGTGTATTCCCTTCTTTAAAAAGATATAAAACCAAATATAACAGTTATACTTTAATTCAAATATTGAAAAGATTAACACACGAGGAACCTATTTTTGAAAATAATTTTATAATTTCAAATTCTCTTCCTTCTGGAAAAAAATTGTTACCTGTTTCTGAGCACGGATTTTCCAAAAGAGCTTCTGTTGCTCAAATATGGCCGAACATTGGAACTGTATTTTCTGATGGAACTGTCAGCAGTTCATTAATACCAGTTTGCACAGGAATACCTGCTTCTGAGCTTAATAGGTTTCTTGTATTAAACAATTATATAAAAAGATACTTAGCTGTTTCTGGACTCAGTAGAACTCAATTAACTGTTGAAGATATATGCTTAATTTGTAAATACTATCTGTCCTATAAAAGATTGGAGCAAAACATGAACGAAAATTTAATTAAAGATTCAATAAAAAAAGAGGATTTTTTACCTATGGCTATTTGTAAAGTCGCACAGCAATTAAATTTAGAATTATTTACTTTCTCATCGTGTAAAGAAATATATAAGGAATTTTTCCAAGAAGAAGAAGCTGCATTAAAAAAAATATCTGGATTTACAAATTCGGAAAAAATGGAAAAATATTATTCGAAGCCTCTTTTTACTTACAATTCAAATTTTCCATTGAAACATTTACCTAAAATAATGACAAATGGTAACGAGTTTAGTAATACACACACTTGGAAAGCTTTACTTAGTGATTATTCATGTTCAAACTTAGCACATCATATCATTAATAGAATGATCCTTTTTGTTGGATTTACACTTTCATATTGGAAAAAGAAACATTCGCATGAAAAATTACCTTTTAATAGTATTTTTGACATTTGCAAAATACTTTCAAGTGATACGGAAAGTTATGTATTTTCTGAAAAAAAATTTATTCCGTTTGTTCAAAAATGGTTATTAGAGAAAGATGATACAAATATGTATTCAACAATTTTGGAATCTATATGGAATAACTTTATTACTTATGAACGAGCAGCGTTTCCGAAAAGATCTGAAGAAAGTGAAGAAAGTTATATTAAAAGAATTTACCATTTTTCATTAATTGCAGAGCCACTTTATATCGATGAATGGTCAAAGATAGAATTACCTATTAGGATGGATATTGCAGAATTTATCAAGTTGTTACCTTTTGTAGAAAGACCAATAGGAGTTTTATCAACTAAAGATAAAGTGACAATCAATTACTTGACACTAATTAAGGCGTTTTTAGAAAGTTTTTTCGAAGAAACCTATTCAAATCCCGTAGTAATTGATGAAAAAGATATCTTGATTTTGATTGATCGTCGAGAATTGGAAAAAAGATCGATGGATGAATTATTTTTTGAAATACAACACAAAAAAGAAGATTGGAAATGGCTTAGAGAAGAAACAGCTGCACATGCAATATTAATGCTTCTTGAATATTTAAAAACAGTAAAAATTAGTGTGGAAGAACAAATAAAAAGGACTGCTACAGATGAGGATATTTACTCTTCTCCAAGAGCAATTTTTTCACATGGAAAATGGTTAATTAAATCTCCACAACCAATATTTTTCCCTGCAAATGATATTCAAAAACATGCTTTACCTGGGTATCCCAAATATTTGCTTAATAAAGCAAAATATATACAGGCCTATTTTATTAAGGCTTTTGAAAGAATATTACAATTTGATTTAAATATTCAAATAGGTGATGTAATAATGGCACTTACAAATTGTGAAGGGAATGACGAAAAATTTGTAGAATTATTAACTGAAAGAATTTCAAATCGAAACAATCAGGAGTTTATTACAACTCAAGTTGTTAAAGAAATTTATTCTGCATGCATTACGTTTAGTTTTTACAGATACACATTAAAGGGTGCTCTTTCTGAAGAACAAGCATTTGCTGCACCAAGAGTATTTTATAAACCAAGTACTGGGTGGGAGTTTTTAAAACCTAATGTTCCTGATTTTTCAAAATTACTCGTTTTGAGTAAAATATTTAAAGCAGATGATCAAAAAAATTTTGAAAAAGATTTGGATTCTGAAGCCAAAAGCACAAATAATTTTACCGAAAAAAAAGAAAAAAATCAACATTTAACCATAAAACCTTATACTTGGTCATGCTTAGAAGGATTCTTAAATTCAAACAAATTGGAAATTTGGCAACTGAATCGGGCTATATCTATGTGCGCATACTTTAATCATTGGCTATCCTATAAATTTTCGAAAAAAGAAAATAAAGAGCTTCAAGCTTTTAATTGTGTTAATGCAATATATAATTTAAGCAAATTTGATGGAAGGTATACACAGTCCGAGATAGTTCAAATATTTGCAAAATACATTTCTATTCCTTATTTAAAAGAAGGGGATATTTTAGATATGCTTTCAGCTTTTAATTCGTACGAACTAATGGAAAAACCAAATAACATGGGTAAAAGACAATGGTTAATGAGTCTATATAGAATACCTCAAATACAGGAAACTGGAGAGAATTCAACAATGGAAAAATTCAAATTACTTAGATTTCCAACTCCACCCAAATTTAACAACCAAAGAAATTTATATGTAGAACATGTGACAAAAACTTTTGAAATACCTGAAGTATTTATTCCAAAAACATTGGATAAAAATTCTTTAAATTACTTCGTAGAATTGCTTCAAGCTTTTGTTATTAGATATTTAGAAAGAATAGGTTTCAATGACGTTGAAATTGAAAAACTGAAATTTTCTTTTTCAAAAATTATTGATGAATGTACTAAAGGAAGTCAAACTAGCTTAAGGGAAGGATTCAAAAAATATTTTGAAGAGACAAATATTGATATTTCCCCTAATTTTCACAAAAAAATATCTGAAGCTTTCTATAAATTTGTTATTTTAAAATTTAGCGGAAGTAATGAAGAAACATTTGAACAAATAATTAATCGTATATCTTCGAAAAGAGTAATAACAGATGAAGGTTATCTTCCATTTGATATTCCATTGGGAATAGTACCTGGAAAATTTAACTCTAATTCACCCTACAATTCACTTTCTTTTGGAGAATTAAATTTTGCAAGATTAATTGTAGCTTATTTCAATGAATATTTAATTGAACAGGAGAAAACAAGAGATAAAATAAAACAAGACATTGTTTTTCGCACAAATGGTGTTAATTTTCCCGAATTTATTAAGGAAGAATGTATTGCCAAAGCACTTAATATCATGAGGCAAGGTGGAATTGACATTCAACAGTCCATTGAACAAACTTGTTTAAAATTTCGTTGGCTGAACCAGAAATTATTGAGAACAATTATCACAGGACTATTGACCTACTGCCAATTAAACTTAAATGATTTTCCCAAAAATCAAGCAAGTAGAGGTTTACTAGATTTTGCCAAAGAGAATCTGGTGTATCCAATAGTTTCTTTTGAAGAAGTTCTTCATACGTGGACAATGAAAGATATTAAAATTTCTGACGGTAATTTTAATTTAATTAATAATAGTTATTCAACGTTAGAATCTATTGGTGAATTTGACCAAAATCATGGTATAATTACTTTTACTTATTTCAGCTATTGCAGTGGAATGAATGTCTCACAAATCAACAGATTAGTAACCAAACTTCAGTATTACAAATATTGTATATCAGAAAATTCACTAATAATAAAAAGTGATTTGGAGAAAATTTTAGATATGAACCTTTGGTGCCTAGCTTCTCGTCAAGAAATTCCAGATATGAGAAAGACATATTCTAACTTAATTTTCAATTATTTTGGAATTCCAGGAACAGTAAAACAAACATTTGAAGTTTTGGAAGATGCGTTTGAAATTGTTGAACATGAGTGGTTAGAAAAAACTTCTTTAAAAACTTTTAAGCAAAATATTCATGATTCTTATTCTGTTCATACAAAGGCACTTCAAAAAATAAATTCACTGATTAAATCTAAAGAATTGTTTTGTCCTAAAATTTTACTTGAAGATGATTTACGTTATCTTCAACAATCGTTTAAAGAAAAAATCATTAATCGTATAACAGCATTTTCTGGGTTTTCTGAGTTGTATTTTAGAGAAAAATATGGCATAATATTTGAACCTAGACCTGTTATCATAACAATAGTTGTTAGTGGGTATAAAAAAATAGAAAGTTCTCAATATAACATAGATTTAATAAAATCTATGATACCTCAAGTTACAAATGAATCTATTCAATCTCTTTTTGAAGCTTTCAATAATTATGAGGAAATTTTGTTGGCAGGAGGATTAACTAGCATTGAAGAGATTTATCAAAATCCAATATGTGAAAAAGTTCAAGGTAATTGGTTTTTTTTTGTGCCAATAGATTCTTTTGTAAGAGATAATAAAATAATGAACGTGAAGTTGTTCTTTACCGAACAAGAAATAAATAGAATTCAAACAATTGTTGCTTTTATTAATGAAGCTTTGGAAGCTAAATATTCTGAAAAATTGAAAGGATCAACAGTTACATTTAAGCATATAGCTTTATTATTAAAGGCAGATATTGATCTTACTTCTTATACAAAACTAATTTATCATTTTCACAGTATTCTTCAAGATGATTTAAATTTTTCACCTTGGTTAACAGTAAGTGTTTTAAAAAGTATCATTAAACCTTTTATTATTTGGGAAAAAAATGAAATATTGAAGTCTATTTCTTCAGAAAATAACTTTTTAATTCCCTTAAGTAAAATTAAATCAAAATATACAAATGTTCCAGTAAGTATTATTAATGGAAAATGGCAATGGTATACTTGGTGTAAAAAACCGGATTATAGATCAATTATTCATAGAGTTAATGTATTAGGTGATGAAGTCTTACATACTCTTAGTTTAAATGAAAAGAGTATATATGGTATTCCGTCAACTAAGCATTTTTTTGAAATTGCAGCTCTTTATATTCAATATTTTTTACAAGAGGTGCTTTATATATTAGTTCCATACAAACCGGAGTTGACTATGCAAATTATTAAAGGCAAAACGAATCTTGATATACAAATAGCTGAATTTCTAAAAAGTATATGGGAGCAATATCTTAACTCATATATATACAAGGGAGCAATAGCAAAGCATGATTTATTTCACAATCCGATAGTTTTAGTAATTAACAAACAAAGATTTTTTCCTTTAACAGGATTTCCTCAATTTGATTATTTCGATTTATCCTTATTACCTAAAAATATAATTCAGATAGAAAAGTATTATGGTGGTTATAATGTGGGTTCTAAATATGCAGTGCATCGAATTGTTTCAGTATCAAGCTTTATTAATTTGAGTTTTGAATCTTTTATTTCGAAATCAAAAAACATAAAAGAAACAGACATTCTCACAAACATTGGAATTTTTCAACTATTAAATGGAAGATTTGAAATTCCTCTTTTAGAAATAAAAGAAGAAATGTTGATTTTTTTTAATAGAAATTTTAACTTTTATGTAGATACTGCCGAAAAAAAAAATCATTTGATTAGAACTATAGACAATTATACATCTTTCGAAAAATCTATGTTCGGCAAAGGATGGAAAATGCGGAAATTATATGAAAAACCGTTGGTTTTTGCTATTCAAAATGGATATCAGATGAATTATAATTTAAAGGATTATCTTCCAAATAAAGAATCATGAAATTTATTTAGAAAACCTTATATAGTTTATATTAATTCTTATATATTATTCAATTAATCTTTTAAATTCATCGATTAATAATGACCTTAACTCGTGATCAAGAGTTGAATTTTTTGATTCTTGTTTATTATTTATTTTTTTATCAAAGTTGTCTTCATATAAATCATCTTCCTCCATATTTTCAATTTCCCTGATAATTAGTTTAATATTGGACTTTTTCTCAGAATTTAAATTTTGATTCAAATCAGTGTTGCAGAAAGACTCTCTTTCATATTCAATATCTGTTTCATCTTCATTTCCTTCAAAGATCTTTGTACAATCATTATCTTTGAGAGAAGCACTCACAAATTTCTCAATCTTTGATTTTAAAATATTTATGTTGGACTTTCTCATATTCTCTTCCCATATATCCCAATTGAATTTTTCATATTCATTTTTGTTTGTTAAATAATTAAATTCATTTCTAGGGCTTTCTTCCGAAAATGCGTTTTCAACAAATTTATTAATCTAAAAATAAATATCATAAAACTTATTGATCAAAAAAAAAAAAACTTACGGATGAATTCAAATTCTCGTTAAGAGTTAAACCAAGATACAATTCTCTATTCAAAAATGCTTTTTTTGTTTCATTCACGTTAATTTTAGGTTCTTTCTGAATTTTGTTTAAACCAAAATAAAGTTGGCCTTTTGGATGATGATTAAGTTCATTGTAATCTTTTCTTTTAAAAGTTAGATCTGGAAATAATTGGAAAATAGGATTAAAAACCTGGATTTAATCAGAGTTTATTTAAAATATAAAATTTGTTGAAAATTTGACTTACATAAAAATTTTCACTGGATTTATTATTATTCATTTCCTCATTTAAATTAGTTTCATTAAATTCTAAAGACTTCTCAGAAAAATGTTCGCTTTCTTCCTCCGAATCTAATTGATTTGTAAGTATCTCAATAGTTTTATTCAAATTATTATGTTCTGATTGCTTTTTCTTAAATAATTTCGAAGCTTTTTTTAATTTGAATGAGTTGTGAGTTCCGCAATTCGTGCAAAATAATTTATTTTTCATGAATCTCAGTTTTTCAGAATTTTTTAAAGAAAAATTTTTTTTTAGACAACCAGAAAATTCGCATTGATTTTTTAAACAGCATGATTTCAACTTATCATCGGAATTATTTGAAGAATTTTTAAAGCGTAACGTTTTGCAATTAACACAGTTTTTTAAACAATCACCTATACAAGTTAAATCTGAATTAACAGTATATTTATTAGAACAACATATAACACTTGAAGTTCCAGAACAATATTTACATTTATCTTCTTCTAAATCTTTTCTGTGAATATTCATTGTGAAAGTTTTAAATGGGTTGACATAATTCACTATTTTATTTTCTTCATAAACGCTACTTTTAACTGATTTAAAAAAAAAAAAAGTAAACCATATTAATGAAACCAAAGCTTTGTATTTTGATTTTTTAATCGCAAACATTTTTTAGTTTTTCATGGGTTCATTAATAAAGATTTATAGTTGTATTTTAGTTATTGAACATGAACAAAATGGGCGCTGAAATATGCATGATTTAATCTTTTTAGATATCGAGATATTTTAAAAAAAATTTTTTAAATAAAATTTAATTAAACTTTTTAAAAGCTAGTTATCAAAGCTATTGAAATAGTTTATCTTATTTATTAACTTGTGTATTTAAACAATACTTAGGGTCGAATTTTGAATGTAATGTCCTTGATTAAATCCATTAGATATGATAGTAGAACCTTCAATATTAACATTATATTCATTTGAATTTAAACTAATCACACCCAAAACACCTTCTTGTCTTAAAGTGAGCTTTTTTACTATATTATATTTAGAATAATCAGTAATAGGAAGCATATATTTCCCTGAAGTAATATTGTTGGATGTAATAGTGATAACTTCATTAGATAAAATATTGATAACTTGTTCTTTATAATACAACTTTCCATTTACTATTCTGTAAAACACTCCATTAATATTAACTTCTTGTATAGAGCCAGGATTGTGAGAAAGTTTTACTTCTACATTTGTTAATGAGGATTGATAAGTTATTTTTAAGGCATACTCTCCAATAGAGTAGCAACTGCATATAATTTGGCCTTTTTCATTACTAGTTTCACACTTTGATAAATTCCAAGTATCATTTGTATCTTTAGTAGCACATTGATATTTAATAAACTTTCCAGAAACAACATTTGGTGTATACTCTTGATTAATTGAGAAACTTACTTTATTCGGTAAGTTGTAAATTCTGTATTCATGTCCACATCTTGAAATATATGCTTCGTAAATTTTATGATAATTATCTTTAGATTCATTTATTTTATCTACTAGATTTTTCAGTTTAGTTAAATAATTATCTAATGAAGGTTTAATTAATGTCAGTCCATGTCTTATATCGTAACATTTTTTAAATAAGTCTTTAGATAAATTTTTGTCTTGTAAAACAATATCTGGATTTAAGTCATGATATATATTTTTCATTGAACTTATTTCAATTTTTTCAAATGTGTTATCATTAAATATTATAGATGGCATTTGAAATTCTTTATTAAAGTTTACGCCTTTAAGTAAATCTGTTTTAGATAAAATAATTGAATTGATTTCCACCTTACTTAATTTACCTTTCAAATTTATTTCTTTGCCAAATGTATTTGACATAGCCCATTGATTTACAGATAAAGCTGCAATCAAGTTTGTATCAATATCAACATTTGGTGTAAGATTATATTTTATTATGTAATCTAATACATCAATAATTAAACTTGGATAGTTTTCATTGAAACTGCATTCTGATTTCAAGGCTAATTTCTTAAATGATTCTAAATTCCACCAATTATGAGTATTTGCAATATTTTCTATAGAAGTAGAAAAAAATTTAATAATTTTCCAAATTAAATATAAGCTAAAAATAGAAACAGCACTATTATCTTCTCTGGAGTAAAAATAGTTACTTAAAAATTTGCCTAATATTTCTTTTATTTGTGATTCAGTGAAGTAATTCAATTTAGAGATTAATATAGATCCTATCATTAGTTGATCTTTTTTATCTCCAATAAAGGAATTGTTAAAATAATTGTATAAATATGTATATTCTTGAACATTTTCAACTGATAATTCTGAGTTTTCAAAGCTAGATCTGAATACCATGTATCTGCATATAAGATTTTTATTGGGTAAACAAAACATATTTTTTAGATGTTTGTCAATATTTTTTAAATTGCTGCAATCAACACCACACAACAACTCATTATTTTCATTGTGAATTATTAAATAAACAATCCATGTTTCATAGTCTAATGGCAAACGCAAATATTGTGGAATATCAGAAGATAAATATGTTAATAATATTGTTTCAGCTTCATTTGTAGCTAATAAAGAGTATTTCCAACTATGGACACGTTTTATTTTTGAAATTTTGTAGTTTATAGGTATTATTTGTTTAACTCCAAAATTTTCTTGAAAAAGTGGACTCAATTTAATTAAATCGTATTCATATTCTAAAGGTATATCACTCCATACATAAGATAAGTAGTTATCTTTTGAAGATAAATTTTGGATGTTGCTTTTTTTAATAAGAGAGTTCAGCACTATATTTGTTATTATTTCATTATTATTCCTTTTTTTTACAAAAAGTATTATTGACATTTTGTCATCTCTCAAACTAATTGTCGAATTTGTGATATTTATTTGTATTGAAACATCAAAATTAATAGGATAGTCCACTTTTTCGTTTAAATCAAAATTATTGGGATTGGTTTTTAATTTCAAATAGCCAGTATTTTCAAAATATGCAAATGAAATTAATTCAAATTCCTTTGTGTCACTCCACTCATTAGTCCCTAAATAATTTATTGTTGCATGTAAATAAGTTTCTTTTGCTAATGATATAGATTTCGGAACTCTTCTGGATGTGATGTGCAAAGGTAATTCTTTTTCTGTATATGAAGTTAGAAAACTTTTACATTCAATGACATCATTTGTTTCGCTCTTAATACCAATTGCAAAAATAAGATAATAAGGTTTTTCTTGCGCAATTATATTGAATTCTGTACGTGTTACATTTCCTGCAATACTTGAATTAGACTGCTGAGTAGAACAAGCTTTACCCCAATAAGAATCATCCGTATTACATGCATATAATAAACTTTGATTAACTGTTGCCAATTCATTT
Source organism: Cryptosporidium baileyi (assembly GCA_001593455.1). Classification (NCBI taxonomy): domain Eukaryota; phylum Apicomplexa; class Conoidasida; order Eucoccidiorida; family Cryptosporidiidae; genus Cryptosporidium; species Cryptosporidium baileyi. The sequence continues at coordinate 14,166 of JIBL01000002.1, forward strand.
ATATCTGAAACTTCAGCACACAAATATTTAAATCGATGATCAGAATATTGTAAATATGCTTGATAACTTCTCAAACTCCTGCAAGAGTTACATTCATTATTGCTTTCTTCACAATATCCAGTTTCTGCAACTATTTGTTCAATAGTTTTGGAAGTATCTGTTTCAATAGATATTCTTGGGTAATTTTTGGATACTATTGAAGGATATATTGCATTAATATTTGGTGTAATGGTCTTATTATGAACAATTATTTTGCTTTCAACTGATTGATAAGAATTTATGCTTGAGGATTTAGTCATTTTTAATAAAGATATAGGCTGTTCTATTTTATTTAAATTATCATTTACTTTATTAATAGTCTTTTGACATTCTAACAACCCTCCTTTAATATACTCTGATTGTTTCATCGATAATTGACAATTGATTAAAGGTTCCAACATATTAGGTATAAATTGTATCTCTTTTTTTATACCGATTTGGATACTCATATCTAATGATATTTTTCCTATTTGAGTACTAGAAAAGTGATTTTCAAGATAATTTGAGCAGTAATCTGCGGATTTATATGGAATTGAATAAGGAAGAATTGTTGATTTAATTGAAGAAATTGGCAATTTAGATTTTGTATATCCACCAGGTATATCTATAAATGTATTTTGTAAATACGTTCTCGATATTTCTCCCAATTCCGATGCTAACTTTAAGTTTTGATCATTTGATGATATTAAAATGTCAAATAGTACATAATCATATAAATCAGGTAATTTTTTACCAGTTCTAGGATCACTTAATGCAATTGTTGCATTCAGATATACAGTTACTCCAGAGATACCTTGAAGTTGTATTTGTTCCTCTGTTTTTGGTCTCCAAAAACTTAAATTTTCGGGCAATTGAACATTTTGTATTATTTTTGGTGAAATTATATATGTAAAATTGACTTCATTGTTGTCTCTTGAAAATGAATATTCCATTTTAGTTAACTCTTCCTCAAATTTCTTGCAAAACTCTATATTCACATACAATGATAATGGTGAGATGCACTTAAAATTCAATATCAAATTTTCATCTGGAATTTCATTGGGAATATTTCTCAACTTTATGTGAATTGGGAGATAGTCACTACATGAATTAGTCATTGATGGGTTTGAAATAATCATAAATGGTTGCAAAATATTTGGTTTCTCTTTTGAAAATAATAATGAAAAATCTTTATTTAAATTGGATGGTATATATAAATTAGGCTTTCCTTTTAATCCATAATATGTAACTGAATTACAACTACACACGAACTCAATAGTTTGATTTGTATAATGCCTTAATGTTTCTGTTTTACATATTGATTCAGAAAATCCAGAATAATCTTTTAACATAGAGGTGCATTTTACATTTGAGTAATCTAATTCTTCCCTATATTCAGCATAAAAAGACAATTTTACTGGATTATTTAAGTTCCATAATTCAAATTCAAGAGTACATAGAACAAAAGTGCTTAATGCTAATGGATATTTGCCAATATCATCAAAATTATTGATTAACATATAGTTGCTTAGATAAGTTCCAGTTCTTATGACTGTAATAGTATTGAAACTTTTTGTACAAGATTTGAATCCTAATATAGCTTCGGTTTGATTATATAAATTTTTATGAACTTTATAATATACTCCATTGTGAAACAAAATATTTTCAGAATCAATTTTTGATATATTTATTGAAGGGAATTGCAACCCACCAATATTAACTTTTTTCAACATATCAATTTGATTAAATGTACTGCTAAATATTTGATTACCTGTTTTTTCAATATGTATATAATATTTACCATGCATTCCTTGAGTATAGCTTTTTCTAGAGGCCACACCTTGATAGATTGAAAAGAGAATTTCGAGCTGTTTTGAAGATAAATATGGTAATGGATTAGCTGCTCCAATCATATCTGTTGTATTTAATATAAGATTGTCAATTCCATCAATTAAGAAACATTCCACAATGGTATATATTCTTTGGATTGAATTAAAAGGCAATCCCATTTCAAAATCAAGTAATTCTTTGTAATAATACTTTCCCAATATTCTATTTATAACTGCCAAAGTGGTTGGTTGAGCAAACGGATAGTCTTGATTGAAAGAAAGAGTATGCATATCGATTGCAGTATTGTAAATTACATTAAAATATTTTTTCCAAATTACGTCGTAAGTTACTGGAAGCGAAAATAATGCATTTACTAAACTTATAGTATCTACATATGATAAATATGAAATAGGATTGGTAATAACAGCAATTGAATCCTCAATATCCGAAATATTAATTTCTTTACTGGTATAAACCACTGTATAATTACATAAATTGTATTCAAATGGATTTTCATCTTCTACTTCCGGTAAACACCAAGTAGCAAAAGGACTTCTAGTCATGTCACCATTACATCTTACAAAGCATCCTTGATCCCATTTATCTGTAGTTCGTGTAAATACATACCACTTAGAATGAGTTGGTGGAAGTCTCAAACCAAACCTATTGTGTTGGCCAGCAATTACTAATTCGAATATTTGGCTATCTGGAGAAAAAACAGGAGAGTTTAAAGCTACAGCTGAAAAGAAAAAGGGAGTTATTGTGAAGTTATATTGATGAATAGTATTTACTGGGAAATAAAGAGTATCAGAGATAGTTGTATTCCCAGGGAAAGGTTCTAATATTTTAAAACTTTTAGCTATGAAACCATTATTTACTAACAACCATTGTACATACTCATGCATTCCTTCTTTTGAATTATATACTTTAGGTCTTTCTTTTTTATATTCTTCAATAAGAACACTTTTTAATTTATTATAATTTTCATTTTGAACTTTTTCATTCACAAAGATGAATGCTCTTATTACACAAAATGTCGGAGAATGATAATATTTATTTAAAACAAAGGGTGGAATTGTAACAGAAACTCCAACTTTACCTCCAGAATCCTGAACTTCTTTGAGAAGAATGCTTTCCGGAAATATTTTTAAATTAAGATTTTCCATATTTGGACACATTAGCCATGAACTCAATTTCATTAATGAATTTTGAGTCCAAGTATTATCTGGGTATACATCAAGATAAAAGGAATATGAAAATTCTCTATTCATAAATATTCCTGGTAATATTCCATTAATGAATGGATCAGTATAAGGAGCAACTTGCGTTATTTGTACAGGCTGGTATACATCAGTTACAATTGTATAATAATATTGATAGAAGTAATAAGTATTCATTGGAGAACAACAAGTACTATTAGAAAGGGTATTATATATAAATATGGTATTGGAGTTATATTCTCCTGACTTAAGAGTAAAATTAGGAGTATTTATACCAACAGCTGTCCATCTATCCGGCTCAGATTTAACACATGATTGAAAACCACTTGATGCTTGTGCTTTCAAATTTTCTCTAAAAGTACCATAAAAAAACTTGTAACCAATCATATCAGCGTTAGGTATTACTGTAATATTTGATGCACAAAATTCAGTAAAATTCATTTGGTCAATAATATCGGTTTTCCATGGTATAACTCTTGGATTAGAACACTGCCAACAACCATTTTTATCTGCACAATGACCAAATCTATCTTGCATATACTGAAAGTTAAAATTAAAAAAAGGATCTCCTGCAAACAAGTCTCTTCCAGAATAAAGTACATACGGAACATTTAGCCTTTGATAAGGTGACATTAATTGAAGAGGAGAACTTGCACCTAATATATGGTATGATGGATAAGAGCCTAAGAACTCAACATTTGAGTTATAATCAAATATAGAATTTGATCTTGAAAATTTTTCAACTCCATATTGCAATATTGTTGATGTCATTGTTTGCAAATTACTTACACCATATTGTAAAAATTCTAGAGGCGGAGGGTAAAAAGCTGTTCTATAATAATCTGAAATATTTTTGGCTTGATTAGAACATATAGTATCTTGAAATCCTTTATTTGTAGAACTTGGAGCAAGAGGGAAAGTGCCATTAAAATAACATCCACCAAAGTAATTTCCAGTTTCGATCCATTGTGAATTTGCTGATCGTACAGGAAAACCACTTTGGTACCATTCTGCACCAAAAGGAATTTTGTTCCAATATGATTGAACAGATATAGTATTTCTAATTATTTTAGAATCCGAATTTGTGTTTAATATAGCTTCCAATTGTTTTGGAAAATCTTCTACAATTCCAGATGGTTCACTAGTTGTAGGATAGTAGAAGTCATAGTTACTTGTACAGAGCATATCAGATTTAGGAATTCTAGAAGGAGGTATAATTCTAACAGATGGACTTGTCATGGGGACATTAATATTTCCCCATGCAACAAAATGATCTTGTTTCCCAGGTTCTGTGTATGTGGTAGATATTACAACATTAGCAAATTTGTCATTTGCTACAACCATAGGAAAAAAACCTGCAAAGCCACGAGGTGGTGTCCAAAAATTAGTCAAACTATTTACTTGCTTTGAATATTCATAACTTAAAGTTATATTAACAGAAATTTCCATAACAGGTATATTTGTGCCATAAGAATTTAATCCTGGGTATATTTTTGAATAATCTACACCAAATTTAAATGGAAAAGTTGTTGCTTGAAATAAATATGGAGAGATTCCAATTTTTTGTAAAATGTCTTTTCCGAAAACAGTAGGTTCATACTGATATTCAACTTCTCTATCAAGTATTCTTGGGATTTTATTTGGTAAATCTTGATTAAGTTTTTTAACGACATTTATTAATTTTGAACCTTCAAGCCAAATTGTAATGTTATTAACACCGTTGAAAATAGAATAAGAGGTTTCACTTTCCATTAATATTTGAGCTATATCGGTACAAGCTTTTACAATTTTAACGGTATCAGAACCTAATTTGAATTTCTTTAAACTTTTTTCTAATGAAGAAGAGTCGCAAACTATATTTTTAATTGGTGTATCACCACTATGTGGATACATTCCAATGAATTGGAGTGTAATTGGATGCATAAATTGACAAGGAGTTATGAAATTTGTTGCTTGGCTATCAATTGAAAGAAATGTTCCGACTGGGGGTCCTACATAAAGATTTGCCAAATTAAAACCAATTGGATAGTAATAAACCCTATTTTCAGGTCCATTCATATCTACTTGCGCATTTGAAAAATTTAATATTCGAGAAAATGTTGTAATGGCTAAAACTACGGTACATTTTAAGAAAAACAAATTTTTTAAAGATAAAAAATTCTTCATATTAGGTGATTTACAAATACTAATAAAGTTTTTGTTTATTTATTTAAAAAAAATAAATTAATTCTTCTCCACACTTTTTTTATTGCATATACTTGCTACTTGACATATTTTAAACCTACTAATTTTGTGCAATATATATTAAAGAAAAATGAATATGATTTTAAGCTTTTAATAGGTATTTGTTTAATTGGTTTCTTTGGAACTAATTCTAAATTTAACTTTGTAAATTAGAACTTAAATTAAAAAATTTTTGCAATAGTTATGGAACATTAAGAATTATTTCTAAATTCATGGATTTTAAGAAGATTTTAGAATTATATTGAAAAACAAATTAATATATTTTTTTTTTATTAAGAATATTTGCTATTTAAAATTAGAATTAAAGATGTGAATTTAAAAATCAAGCAATAAATTTTTTTAAGTATAAGAAACTGTGCATGAAAGTAATTTAAAAATAATCTGAACATAAGTTATTATTAGCAGATTTGTATTTTAAATACTTTTGAGTGACATATTGCGGCAGAACTGATATTCTTGATTTTCTAACAATCTTTTACAATGAATTGCAAATTTAATTGTAAATTCTAATTAAACAAATTGTTTCAAGTTATTCAAAAAACAAGTTCGATGTTTTGAAATGAAATATTTTTTTCTTATCAACAAAATTTTTCCAAATATTTCTTTAAAAGCAAAATTTGGAATTAATGATTTATTGAATTTATTTGAAGATGAACAATTGCATTACAGAATATTAAAGGCATTTTGTATAATTGATATAGATTTAAATGGTGAAAATTCACTTGATTCAACAGGTATTATAAGTGATCTTATTTGGTCTATTAAATATGTTTTGAAATTGAAGGAAGTTGGTAGATTTGAAATTGAAAATAATTTCTTTGCACTTACTATATTTTTGGATGTTTTCTTCCTATTAAACTTTCCACAAAATCTTCAATTAATTGAAATTCTTAAATTAAATTCTCAAGAATTGGATTTTAAAAATTTTGAAATATTAAAGAAACTAATAAATGAATTATATGTTAATTCAAGAGAAAACAACTTAAAGTTAAAAACTTCTTTTTTTCATGAAAACAGTTTGAATGAAAATAAAACTGTTTTTCCATTAAAATCTATAAATGCCTCAACTCAAATAAGTGAACTATTTGATTTCAATTGTGAAAATTCTATATATAAGTCCAATGATGACAACCAGCTATTCGAATATAAACCTTTTTTGAAAATTGGTATACCTTCTCCACTAGATTTTAATTTTGAGCTTAATCACAATAGAATAAATTTTTTTTATAGTGAAGATGAAAATTACACTATTGTTTTAAAATGTGTCATATTTTCGTTAAATTTAAGAGATGGAATTTTGGAAAATTTACTTAGAAGTTTGTCGTCATTTCAGAATATTTATCAATATAATACTATGTCCATTTTAATATTAAGATTGATAATTTGCCGATATGCTGATACGAATCAAATCTTGCCTTCTCTTGAACAATTAATAAGCATTGGAAATTCTCCTGATACTTTGAATTCTTTATTTGAATGTTCATTACTTCTTGGAGATAATGATTTATCTTCTATTTTTGATTTTTATCATCATTTAATAATATCTTCAGATTTTCACGATATTGTTGTTTTGGTAAAAAATTTAACATATCTAACTTTAGAAAAGAATCATTCCAGCTTAAAAAAGTTTTCTCCATGGATAAAAATTCAGCTAGATTATCTTGATTCTTATAAGAAATTTTTAAAAAAAGGATTTTTGAATAAAATTTCTACAATAAACTATTATCTTGAATGTTTTAAGTCAGAAATTAATTCAACTTCTAAAAAATTTGATAATCTAGTTTTTTTTATAAAAAATTTAAATTATGTTCAAAATAAAAATCTGGATTTAATTTTGAATTATGTCAACAATTTAATTTATTCAGTTTCATTTGTTCAGAGAAATGAAATAATAGAAATAATTAACATGTTATTTTCACTTTCTTTGTATGATGAATATAAAAAAGGTAATTCTGATTTTGTAAAGTTAATCGTTGTTAATCACATGGTAAATGATTTTTTTATTGAAAATTTTTCTCTAAATGCATCGAATAAAAATTCAAGTTCACCTATTTTTGTCAAATTTTATTCTGAATTGATTTATGGAGAATTTGATGATTTGGTACTTTCAACTTCCAGCAATAATTTTGAAGAGATATTTGAATCGATTTTAATTGAATTATGGAAACGTTTCTTGACTTTACTAATCGAGACAAAAGAAAATAAAATGTTTTTGCAGCAATTGAAACAAATATTACAGATAATATCAAAAAAGCAGCGAATACCTTTTTTCTGGTTTCTTATATCTCATAATAATTTAGAAATTTCAAGTAAAATTTCTGAACTTTATTTAGAGAAAAGAAGAATAGGTTCTTTGCAATGTGCTATTTATTGTATTGAACTTGAACTTAACGATTTATTAGAAAAAATTAAAAAGTTGTCAAAGTATGATTTTAACTACGAATTGTCATCTACTTTGCTTTTTATAATTAAACATCTTTCAAATACCAATTTAAGGGAAAAGTTTCTCTGTTTTTTAGATGCTTCAGATAAAAAAAAAATGTCAATTTTGGAGTGTACCAAAAAAATACTCAATAATTTTAAAAGAAAGTTTCAGTTAAACTTGAAGATTGAGGATTATAACAGATTTTTACGTGAAATTGATATTTTTTTATCAAGAGAATTGGCATTAGTTTGAATAACTGAAATTTAAATATAATTTTAAATATCTTAATTACATGCACTGGTGTTCCCGCTAGAAAATATAAGGACTTTGAGTTATTATAGAACCAAAAAAACAAGATGTCATTAAATTTTTACAGATCAAAACTTATTTTTTTTGGTTTTTTTACCTTACTATGTTCTGGGTTCCCACTTTCTTCGTTATTTGCCTTACCAGGTGTATGCTCCAGAAGCTTCGGAGGTTTGATGAAATACCCTGAAAATGAACATTTTACAATTGTTTTATCAATTATACTCAATGGATTTTACTTATTAATAAATGGAATTGGATTGATAAACTTGTCTGGATGTATGATAAGGCTTGGAATACCGTCAGATTATCCTAATTCTGTAGTCAGAGCCTTATTGTACTCGTACTATAGAGCCGATATAAATTACACGAATAAATACAGTTCGAAAAATTCGGACTACTATTTTCAATTAGAATTGAATCGTGATTCTAAAAATTTTAAATATAGAACTAAAAGAGAAAATTTGGAAAATTATGATTCAAATCCTCCTCTTTTAACTACACAAGGGGAATTAAAAAGAAGATTTAAAAGAACAATGAAAACTTTTCACGCAAAATTGATTTTGTTTCTAACTAGTGTAATTGTAATTATATGTTTATCTTATTCTTCTTTTATGGTACTTGAAGGTTCTCAAACATTTTGGGCTTTGAAAAGTGTTTTTGATCAAGACAATAAAAGCAAGTATTTAAGTTCTGAATTTAACATTTCAATAGCACTGTTGACAATTGCTTTTATTTCTGTAATACTAATGAACTTATATGAAGAAAATATTGCATTTCTAAATGTGGTTTCGTGGATTAATTTTTTTGCACTAATTTTTTTTTCCATCATATTTACATATTTTCTTGAAAATAAAGACAGCAAAACATTTCAAAATCAAAAATACGATATTTCTTTCGAGTGGGATATACATATTTGGGGTGTTTTTGGTGCCTTTTTGGAAATAGGAACTTTTATCATTTCGTCATTAGCATTTCATTTTATTTTACCTATTGTTCTAAGATTGCTTTCAAAAAATCAGGAAATAAAATCAGCAAAAGTATGGGGAATAACTATTTCATTAACACTTTTTATTTTTATTTGCAATTCATTAACAATCATTGGTCTTATTCCCTCATTTCCTCTTTTACCATATGGATTTGAACCTAATAGTGAGGGAATAAGCATGACTTTGTCAGTATTGAGCTCGAAATTGTCTAAATACAACTCTTTATTTTATAGATTTATTAAACAAATATTCTTAATTGGAAACTTTGTAACATGGATATTGTTCACATCAATAGCTGCAAAATGTATAGACAATTTATTTAGATGTATTTTTGACGAAATAGACTGTGAATTTGAATTTTATTCTACGAAATACATTTCTATTAATAAAAGGTATTTTTTAAGATCTACGGATAATCAAATTAACGATGGAAATTTTATTTTTGATAAGAGTCAAAGTAAAATTAATAATCTTCAGGTAAATTTGATAACAAGTCAGCACGATATCAATAGAAGTTTTTTTAATATCAGTTTAAGGCAAATATTTAATTCATTTGTTACCGTTGGTATTTTCTTAACGATTCACTACAAGTTAGTTTCACAGCCACAAATCATACCATTGTATAAATCGTTTTGTACATTTTTATTTACAATTATTACTTTTATATTGCCTTCTGTCATATTTTGGATTGTATTCTATGCTGACATGATTCCAAATTCAACAACTTTTTTTCAAAAAGTAAAGCTCATTTTTTTTGGAAGAATTAATAGAATTGAAAAAAATACCGGAAATTTTAGAGACAGAATAGAAATAAATTCAAAATCTATTATTTCTTGTAACCCATTAACATTTGGTTTTTTTTCAGTTACTTTACCTATTTTGATTGGAAGTGTATTTTTAGTTTATGAAGCTACTAAAATATTTAATTTATTATCTCAATATAACTAAAAAGGTGGATTTTTACTTTATTTTAATTATAGTGACAAAATTCCTAAAGCACAAATTATCAGTAATTTAATGACTATTTGCTTAGTTATTAACACGTTTTTCCTTTTTATTCAAGTTTTTTGTCATGCATAATTGAAGCACGTGGCGCCATAAATTTTACAATGCACCCTTATTTGCACTCACCCTTATTAAATGTAAATATTAATTAAGAATACAAAAAAAAAAAAAAAAAAAAAAAAAATTATATGATTCTTAGAATCAGTAAAAAGTGATATTTTATAAATTTATTGATAAATATGAGTGAATCTAAGAAAAAAGCCGCTAATTATTCTAAAAGTTCAGAGGAGGAAAATTCATATTTGGACGAATCTGAAACGTTGCACGTTACACATAAAAATGGCATATGCCCTGATTGGTGTGCAAAATGTTGTTGCACTTCTAGAATGAAATTTTCAGATATAGAATCAAGGCATGATTTATTAGAAAACAATTTTATTGATAATGAACCTGCTGGAGATTTAGTAAATGAAATAACGAATACAATAAGAGATTATAGAAGAGAGAGTGTCTTAAATACCATATCTGAATTTGAAAAAAAAATTTTGACTTTAGGTATGGGTGACGATACTAGTTTGGATTTCAGTGAATCGGAAGAAAGTGAATATGAGGAAACCAATTCTAGAAGACGTTCAGAGTTTATTCCAAAACCACTAGTCTTACATGCAGTTCAATTAAGAAGGGCTACTGCTCCAAATAATTTACAAAAAGAAATATCCGAGAAAATAAATAAATCTTTGAAATCCGAAAAGATCTAATAAATATTTTTTTAATCGGTAATAATATTTATATAGGTCTTAAACTCTTAAAACTGAATTTTTTAATACTAATTTCCTAGGAGTTTGCAAATTTTTGCATGACTATTTTGATTATTATTTGGCAAGCTTATTAATTAATCCCAGAATAAGTTATAAATAAATTGAAATTAGACTTGTCTTCTTTAATCTAGTTAGCTACTTTACATTATTAATGATTTTAGATATATATTTTCACTTAATAGATTATGTTATTAGAAGAAATTATTTCAATATAAATAAAAATCTAAAAATCAAGTATTTTATTAAAAGTGTTTTTGAGATTAGTAAGTTCTTGAAATTGTCTTTTAGTTTCTGTTCCAATTATAATTAATATAATGGAAATATAATTTCCATTAAATGTTTTTGAATCGAGTAATCTTTATTATAATTTAATATTTAAACGAGTTTTAATGTGGGATATATCTAAAATAGATAGAAATAAAGTTTAGTTCAATGATTTGTATCAACTAGGAATCGAAAAATTTGCAAAAGTCTTAAACATTTTTTTTTTTTAAAGTAAAATTTGTGTTTTACTTTTAACTTAGTTTGTGCAGCATCTATAGTTTTCAATTAAAGATTAGTATATTTTTAGATTAAATTTTTAAAATTTTTCCAAGAAATTATTTAAACTTAATACAAATATTAACTCAAAATTTTAATATATAAAGTTATAGATTAAAACATAAAGCAAATAATTTTTCTTAAAAACGCTTTTAAATTATAAGGAATATTGAAATTTGCATAAAATACTATAACTTTCATTTTAAAGTAATTTAAAATGTTTAAAATAAAATAAAACTAATTTTTCAATCTTGAAGATTTTATTTCAAAGAACGTAGCAAATTTAACTAAAAAATTTCAAATGCAATAAATTTTAATTATTGTATTTATAACAATTAACATTTTTATCTTTTATTTAATTTGGTTTTGATTACTTCTTAAAAAAAAAATAAATTGAATTTATATTTAATTTAAAATCAATTATTTTTTAAAAATTTGTGAATTTCTAAAATTCAATCTTAAAATTGTATTCCAAATTGAAAAGTTGGCAATTCTGCAAATTCAAAAAAAAAATACTTCTGAGAAAAAATGGTTTTGCTACTTTATGTATTTAAATGCTAAGTTAAAAACTGTAAGTATTTTCTTAAATAAAAACTAAAAATCTTTATATAATTAATTTTTTTTAATAAATAAACCAAAAAAAAAAAACTCAAAGTTTTATTATTCTATCGACATATTTTTAATTACGAAACTTTAGTAATAGATTAAAGTTCAAAAATCTTGACAATGTTTTTATAATTTAAATTTATTTAAAATTTTAATTAAAAACTGAAATTAATCAAATATGGTACAAAATTCAAGCATTAAATCTAAAGTTCAACTAAAAAGAAAGAAATTTTATTCGAAATTGATATTAAAGATTTATTTTTGATGACAAAAATTCAATTTTCGAATAAATGATTGTTTGCAACGAATTATAAAATCTTTATATTAAAAAAAACCTCACTTAAAGTAAAAATAAGTAATTGAAGAATTTTTTCAACTTAATAAACGGAAATACTAGTTTTTTTTAATCTAAAAAATTTATTTAATAAATTTGCAATTTCAAATTTTTGTCTATTTAAATATTATTACTCATATATTACGCCACGTAAGTTCCTTCTTATGGCAGATCAAATGGATATATTAAAAATATCGAAAGCTAATTTACAATAACTTTCTTAATTCTCAATTAAAAAAGCAATGATTTGAACTACATTTAAAAGTTCAATAAATTACTATCAGAAATAACCATAGTTGTAGTTACACTAATGTTACGTTTTTATTTGATCTTAAATTTTTTAAAAATAACTTTAGAGAAAAATGAGTAATTAAAAACAATAATAAAACAATTCAAAATGTATTTAAAATTTTGGGTTTTTTTCGATCTCTTATAATTTTATTGTATTCTGCTCAAAATATATAATTTTCATCAACAATCTCTTTCAAGATTCTTCACGATTTATTCTGTCAATTAATTATTAAGCAATATTTAATAGTATAATTATTAAACCACAAGAAAATTGCTGTTCATATAAGAAAATTTTTTTTTTAATTTTTGATTCTTTAAACTTTCTATTTGAGAAAATGCGTTCGTAAATTTGCAACTGTGTTTAAAATTACCATGAAGCAATATATTCATTCAAAACACAAAATTTTAGAGAAATTTAATAAATCCGTAGTTTTAACAAAAATAGAAAAAAGTTTTTGAGGAATTGAAATACGATTGTAAAAATAAGAAAATCGTACTATTAAAGTTAAGTCAACCTTTTCCAGACTTCGTAAATATAATAATAACAAATTAAAATTAATTAAATAGAATGTTTTTCGGTCGAAATATTTTAAACACTAAATAATACTAATGGAAGTTACTCCGATTCTAGATTAATTAAGATTTAATTAAAATGTATATTAGCATTTTATCTTAAATCCGTTATAAACCAGTATCTTCTCGACTTTCAAAAGATCAGATTCATCTTTTTTTTTGCATTTTAAGTTGAATAAGAAGCGTTCTTTTATATTTTCAATTAAGAACATTCGAGTTTAGTCAGCTATTTAAAATTATTTATCTAAAGATTTAGTGGCGCTTGAAACTCCACTTTGTGGGTGAAATATCGGTAGATAACGAGAACCGTTTTAATAGAATGAGTATTAATATTTCAAAAAAATGACTACATCAGGGCAATCTTTTCCAAATGAAAAAACATGCCTTTTGAGTAAAGATGAATATCAATACCGTGGAAGATTATTTGAAATATACTTTTCAAATGATTTGTATTATTTGTCCATACTTAAAGGGAAATGTCGAATTCAAATGAGATATTTAACACTAATTCTTATGGCAATTCAATGTATTTGTGTTGTTTTATGTATGAAATTAAGTGTAACTTATCCTGCTAGTGATGGAAAACAATATTTAACAGCAGTTGCCGTTGTATTGGGAGAAATTTTAAAATTAGCGACTTCATTATTTATGATTTTTCAGCTTTCGGAAGAAAAGTCACTTAAAAGCTTTTTTAGTGCATTATATGGTGAACTCACATATGATATTCGCGGAAATATGCTGGTTTGTATTCCTGGAATTTTGTTTCTTTTCCAGAATAACTTGACATACATAGCTTTGGAGCGTCTTCCAGTTTCTATATATCAGGTTACTTCACAACTAAAGGTATTAACAACTGCAATCTTCAGCGTAATTTTGCTTAAAAGAACACTTGGAATAATAAGATGGTTTGCGTGCTTATTATTATTTATCGGTGTGTTGTTAGTACAGGACTCTACAAGAAGTAGAAGTATAAAGGAAATTAGTTCTTTTCAATTTACATTGGGATTTTTGGCATCTGTTATATGTTCAATAACCTCCGGTTTAGGGTCGGTGATTATCGAAAAAGTTGTTAAAGATTCGGATTCTTTGCAACGAAAGATATCCCATAATTACGATTTAGAAGGTTTTAATTCTAACGAGCATAAGGAGAAAAATTTATATAAATCGACTGTTTGGGGTAGGAATGTTATTTTATCACTTATCGGAATAATTGGTGGAATTCCTTTAGCTTGGTTTTCTTCTAAAGATAAAATTATTAAAGATGGAATTTTTCAAGGATTCACTAAGTTAACCATATTGGTTATATTTTTAAATGCATATGGAGGTTTTATTGTTATGGGGGTACTTAAATATTCTGATAGCATTATGAAATGTTTTTTTAATGCCCTTACTATAGTTCTCATTACTTTAATTTCTTGGATTTTCATCGGTGACAGTACTCCTTCTATAAAATTTTTTATTGCTGCAACTATAGTCATTGTTGCAATTAATATATACACATTGAACAAGATAATTCCCGAAAAATATTCCAAAAAGTTTTCTGAATTATCAAATTCTTATTTTTTTCAGAAAGATAGAATTATTAGTTAGGATTTCGGAATCGATGGTGCAACAATTTAATAATTAATAAAGAAAAATTGCTTTAAAATTAAAAATTTAAGATATTAAGAACTATTAGTTTAATTATGTTACCTAATTAGTGGTGATTATTGCTTGATATTTAATTTTGATCTGTTTGGATTTCAAAATTTAATTTCATTCGTTTTCAAAATTGTCGTTCTGGATATTTTCCTTTTTTTTTTGAAACCTTATTATTAATGATTTGATGATTGAAACGAAAAGTATATTAATTATAACAAAAAAGATACACATTATACTAAGTTCAAATTTCCATTTTGTTGGAAAAATATTATTTTTATATTGACCATAAAAGGGGGAAGAAAGATCAAACCATTTATTTTTAATTGACAAAGACGTCTCTTCATCACAATTAATCCGCAAAATACAACCGATAACGGAAGAATTTGACCATATACAAAAGATAATAAATAGATTCATAGAGATATTCCAAAATATCAAATATTTATTCGTTTTCATTTTGACGATTGTGGATGTTTTAATCCAATTTGGCCAAATCTGATTAACAAGCTGAAATGCTATGTAACACCAGGCAGAGGCTGACTCGATATTATCTTGTCTTATATGCCAAAGATGTACTGGAACTTGAAGATTATATTTGTAACATGGCTCGATTTTATATTCTGGTAAAATGTAGTGTATAAGTCTGTAAGACATTACATTGAATCCTACAATAGAAATTAAAAGTGAAACAAAACTTGTAATGAACATGATTTGGTTACCGAGAGAATTAGAAATTGTAAATAAGTATTTTGATTCGTTGTTGCAATTTATCTTTGAAAAATTACTTTTTTCATTCTTGTTTTTGGACAGAAGTTCACCAGATTCTAGTAATTCGGGCAAGTATTTAAACGTAATGTCAGATTCATTAAATTCTTTTGGTCTGGATATAGATAACAACAGTAAAGGTAATAAGGTACAGAATATATCAATAAATAACCATGCCATAGCTGGTATCATGGCCTGAGATCTCCATAAAAGAAATGTTTTACATGTAATAAAGAATATTCCAAGCATAATAATATGCAAGTACATTGAAATATAGGAAAAAATAAGTCCACGTGTTTCTATAATTAATTTAATAACTGAATTTAAACCACAAACCGAAATATTAGAAATGAATGGAGCTATAGAGCATTTGTTTTTCAATGAATTAGTTAGTAAAAGTCCAACATTTGCTTCGCGAAGAGCAATTGTGTCATTAGAACCATCTCCTACAAAAATTACGGTTTTCCCAATGCATTCGAATAACCTAATTACTTCTGCTTTTAGTTCAGGAGTGAATCTAGCAAATATAATTGATTGAAGAAGCAATTTAGAAAAGATCTGATAATTTGCGACTTTTTTAAAACCAGATGGTTCACTTAAATTTTCAATATTCAGAAAATTAAGAAAGAATTTAAACGAATTGGAGTCTAAAGCGATTTTTTGTTTACCTTTAAGTACTATTTCAGGAATAAATTCAATCATAGACGAATTATTGTAATTAGGAGGATCGGCTTTAATTTTTTTAAGTAAATGTTCTTTACTATAGAACTTCCAACTTATACTATAAGAATCCTTTGTACAAATTAAAATCTCACTTGAAATCAAACCAAGTTCCTTGGCAACAATAATCGTTGAATTTATATGATCTCCTGTTATTATTGAACAATGAAATCTACCTTTCAATAGTTTGCTGATAATTTCCTTTGCTTCCGTTCTAATTGGGGAATGTAACTCAACGACTCCTAATGGAGTAAAAGATTTCTTTTGAAACAGTAACTTCATATTCTCTATATCTGAACTTAGATCATTTAGAATTCTGTAGCAAAACCCTAAAGTATAAGATCCTGCTATTTGATGATTTAGTAATTTTTCGGACCAAAGCTTAAAACAGAATTCGTTTTCATATTTGGAAGTTTTAACTAATTCGCTGACTGTTTCAATTGCACCTTTAACTAAAAGAATTGTTTCAGATTTTACAGAGCTATTCTTAGAATTTATTTCCTGAAAGTAATTTTTTACGATAACTGACTGCAATCTATTTATCTCGTCAAATGGGTACCTTTCGATTATTTCAAATGCTTCGAGTTTAGCTAATATCAGCTCGAAAGATTTCATTCTAAAACTATTGCAAAGAAAAGAAGTTTTTTTTGATGTGTTCATTTGAAATTTATAGTACTGGCTTAAAAAGACTTCTTTCATAGTTTTTTGAATTATAATCAGTTTTTCAGAATCAAACAGGTGAACTTTAAACCCGCAATAATCTGAATTTTCAAAAAGGCATAATTCTAATTTAGAACCTATAGGATTTTTTGGATCATTGGAGTTGAGTTTTTGAAAGTTCAAGTTATTACAAGCTGCCATAGCAACTTTCATCATACATCTTCTTCTATTCATTTTCCTCAAATATATATGAATTTTTTTAACTGAAAAATTTGGTGTGGTTAAAGTTCCTGTTTTATCAAAACAAACAGTGTCTATTAAATGTATTTGTGAAAATTTTGTGGGATTCGTAGAAAGAATCTGATTTTTAGAAAGATTTTTAATTGTTAAGTTGTAAGCAATGGACATGTTGGTTGTAGACCAGAATGGAATAATATAAATAATACTGGAAATAATAAAGAATATAGATCCAATATCGAATGAAAGAATATAAGAATCAAGTAAAGAGATCAATAGTCCATAAAACAAACAAAAAAACCAAAAAGGTTCAGCTTTAAAATTCCAATTAGTAAATTTGTTCACATTACTGAATTTGGAGAAATATGTCTTTTTAGAATTTATATAATTATATTTAAAGTTTTCAGAAAAATGATTGATTAAATAATTTCCAATTAAGGTGCTAGATGCTGTTTTGGTAACAATTGCAAGAGGGATTTTAGAAGATGAAATTTCAATTACTTCACTTCCTGCATACAATTTTGCCGTCCTATTTTTTTCATTAATTTCAAAAAACTCATTAAAATCAAAATTTGTTTTCCCAACTTTATTTTGAGGTGTAGTTTCTCCAGTTAAACAGGATTCATCTACTACAATATTTCCACTTAAAAGTATTAAATCGGCAGGAATTCTCATGGGTTTATCAATAAAAATTATTATTCCAGGGAAAAGATCTTTTGAAAAAATTGGCAAATGTTTGAAATCAAAAAAATAATCTTCTTTCAAGTATTTACTAAAATTATTAAAATCACTGATACAAGTATATAAATCTGTATCATGTTGAACAAGTATTTTTTGAGTTTCAACAGAATTTTTTCTTCGCTTCAAAACAGACCAAAAAATAGTGTAGAATGTTACTAAAGACCAGCAAATTGGCCATACAAGAAAAGAATATATTAATGCATCCATTAATGTAAGTATGCGAATTAAGTTGATAAGTGAAGTAACTTCATAAAGAAATGCATGAGAATACAGTATAGGTCTTGAACTTATAGAGTTAGGTCCAATAAACTCTATTAATCTTGTTTCATCATTAAATTCAAGTGTTTTAACATCGTAATGATCATTTTTTTTTAAAGAATTTGAAATAAAATTAGCAAATAATTCTCTTGACCAAATGAATTTCTCATTAAATAACCAATATTTCTCATATTTGTACATAAAATAACATGATACTTCATAATTAAAGAGGTAGAATGGCTTTTTAATAGAAATGACTTCGCATAGTTCTTGAGAGTAGTATTTAAAGTTATTTTGAAAAACCGACTTAAAAAATCCCAATAGATTAATTAACTTATTATCAAGTTTTTCTATTTCATACTTTATAAATACATAGTTGCAGTTAGAAAAATTTTCTGGAATAAGAAAAATTGTTTCAAACGATCCACTTATTATGGTGTTGATACGGAAAAATAATATAGAGAAAATAATAGTAAATAAACTTTTTGTATACATTTTAATACCTATTTCCCAATTTGCCTGATTTTCAAATGTTTGATTAAAAGATCTGTAAAACATACTGGAAACAATCAGGATATGAAAGGTAAAAGGAAATATAACTAATACAATAATTTCTGAATATTTTATTATTTCGGTATATAAGGACTTTTTGTAACCTTCCAAAAAAAAGCTCCTTGCATTTTTTATTTCCAATTTATTTCTAACATATTCTTTTTGAATCAATAGTGCAAAATGTACGAATAGTATTAATAATATGCAAGAAAACACAAAATTCTGCAAACAAATGAGTATTTCAAACATTCTTTAAACAAATAAAATTTGACAATTGGATAAAGGCGCAATTTTTAAAATAAAAAGCAATCGTTTTTTTGTTGCAATTTAATCAATCTATATTTTAAAAAAATTATTTGAAGGTGAAAAAAAAAATAAAATTTAATAAGCTAATTGGAAATAATTATAATGAATATTACACAGGAAAAAGAGTCGAAAATTAAAATGTAATGTTGCAGTTCACTCGGCAATAAGATAAATTACAGTTAATTACAAGGTTTATGTTAGATTTAAGTTTTATGTTAAAATAATTTTATTATATTAAATTAAAATTAAAAAATGAGTTTTACTACCTTGGGCGCCAGTTTTAGCTTTTCAAATAAAAGTTCTCATCTTTGATCATCTAAGTAATTTTGAAGTCATAAATACTTGTGGTGACCACCTTTTCTTGTTATTTTAGAAATGGTAGACAAGCGTGAAGATGCGAGCTCTTTAAATCCTGATTTTACTCGAGAATATAACGAAGTTTTAACGCAATTAAAAGATTCCCCAGATTCTGAAGCTTTTTTAGAACCAGTAAATTGGAAAAAACTTGGTTTAGATGATTATCCAAATATAGTTAAGTCCCCTATGGACTTAAAAACTATTGGAAAAAACGTAAAAATGAATATTTATACTAAGCCCGAACAATTTTGGACAGATATTGATTTAATTTGGTACAACTGTCAATTATATAATCATGAATCTTCGGATGTTTACCAACAGAGTATTAGGATGGAAAGAATTTCAGAAAATTTAAAAGAAAAAATGTTCCCCCTTGTTTTTAAGAAAAACTTAAAGAGAAAACTTGACTCGGATTCTCATACGGATACAGATGAAGAGAACATGGGTACATCAAGGAGGATATTACTTTGTCAAAGAATATCGAGACTATCTCCAGAACTTCTGGCATTAGTTGTTAGGCACATATATTCTGAAGAACAACAAGTTATTCACCATTGCGGGGAGCACAAATTCGCACTAGATATTGAATATATGAACGATAGATCCGTCTCAACAACCTCTGCATTAACAAAAAGGTTGTTGAAGTTGCAACTAACATAATCTGTAAAACAACTACGTTAAATATATTAATTCTCGGTTGTAAATCCTATTCTAACTCTGTATCCTCATCTATGTGCAGGGGACATTTTCAATAAAGCAGATAAATCATCAGATATTGTTTAAAACAAACGAGTACTTTTTAAAGCTAATAAACTTACTGAAAAAGTCACTAATAAACATTAGGTAACTGCTTAGATTTATTAGATACTAAACTTTCTATCTACTTTGAAATCAAAAGATGTTAAATTGGGCGGTGAGCTGCAACTAGACGTTACCGCCGATCTGAATGTAGGGCTTACTTTTAAATTAACAATGTCATTAGACAAAACGTACTGAGAATTTTTTAAAAAATAACTATACACCAAATATAGCATCGAATGATGAGGGGACATAGACTAATGTACAGGTGGGGTTCTTAATTCTTAAATAATTGATTTGTTTTTCACCAATACTGAAATTAAATAAACCTTGTTGATAAACTAAGTACTGCGATTCATACAAATGGTAGTTGTAGCATCTAATGAGTCTTATAGAGAGAGGCATTCGAATAGACCTAAGTATATAACGCCCGTCTCAGCAGCAGAAAAAAGTATTCCAGTAGTTCCGGCTCCAGATGAAAAGGCATATAAAGAAACAACTGAAGCAATACGTCAGGTATTGAATGAATGGAACAATAAGATTAGGAACCTTACTAAGATGATCAATGATAGAAGTGTTGGAAGAGAGGCATTTGATAGAAAGAAGGGCGAGTTTCAAGCAAAGTTAGACGAATATCAGAAGTGTATTGATAAATTAGAAGAGGAGAGAAAACATTATATGGCAAAGATAGATGAGAAATCTAAGGAGGGAAGAGAAATGAAGGCTAATTTGCAAAATTTGAAGAAGTCAGTGGGATACAAATCTGAGGAAGAAATTGAAGCCAAGATAAAAGAAATAGAGTATCAGTTAGTAACTTCTACATTAACTCTCAAGGACGAAAAAAAGTTGTTGTCTCAGATTTCGCAACTTAAACAGAGTCGTCCATTAGTCAATAGATTCGCTCATATGGATGCAAGTGCTTCATCTTTTGAGGAAAATTCTATAATACCATTAAGAGCTAAGATAACTTCGATTATAGAAGATCTTAACAAGTACCGTAAGCAGAAAAAGGAAGTTTATGATAAACTGAGAAATTTGACATTGGAAAGGCAAAAGGCACTTGAACCACTTAGATCACTGTATGACGAAAGGAGCATGATGCAAAGCAAGGCAGAAGAACAGCATACTAAGCTTCGTCAAGTTAGAGAAGAGTATGATAAGGAAATGAAGTTATTTTTGGAGTATCAGGGTAAACTCAGAGTTCTTCGTTCAGAAAGAGTTAAGGAAGAGAAGGCTTTGAGGGACTTGTATAGACAAAGAGAAGACTTGAAGATTGCACTTGAACAGGAAGATGATCCTCCGATAACTAGTGAAATGCAGTTGGTGCAACAATCACTTTGTTACATCCAAAAACTTATGGAGTCTCACGGTTTGAATGACAAACTTTCGGATCAAACTGCTAAAGACTCCGTAGGCAAAGAACCCAAGTCTTCTATAATGGTTAGAGGATGTGATAAAGACGAGTCTATACTTCTTCCAAAAAATCAAAGGAACGAAGAGTATCTTATTCCTCCCAAGGGGAAAAAGAACAAAAAAAAGCTGACATCATCAAGTTCAATCACTTCTGGACACAAGTCGTTGGTTGTTGACTTCACCACTATCTCAACATTTGAAAAAGTGAATTTAGACGTTCCAATGACTGTTGAAGATCTGCCTAAGGCCTATTCTCTATTAGTTGAAAAACATCTTAAACTTAAAAATGAGTTCGATGAGAAGTTCGCAAACCGTGAAAAGAGAAAAGAGGAAATTATGAAAAAGCTTGGAGAAATTGAACAGAAAATAACCGAGTCAGGAGGACTAATAGATGACTGTCCACCAATTGGCCAGAGATCAGAGGATTCCAAAAATTAGACTTGTGGACTTAGCTTGTTTGTAATAGGCTTTAGGAACGGGTTGTAAGTTCCTGATGAACAAATCTACTAGCAATTGAAAGTTTAGTACTTTTCTTTTTTGTCTAGATTCTTATTTAAAATTTAATTATTACGCTCGATCTTTAATTTCATTCATCAATGGATTTTTGAATATTTTAGAAGAAACGATTTCATTGGGAGATCTGTCTCCTCTGCGTAGATATAAGATCGTCTCGATGTGTTTAGTAAAAGGGAACATATCTATTGGGATTGCATATTTCGGTTCAAATGTAGGAAAACAGTTGATTCTATCTTTAATAGGGTCGAAAGTAAAACACAATTCTTGGCAATTTTTAACCAGAGACTCAACGTTACAACTGATATATATTAATGAATTTATTCCGTTCACTTCTCTGAAAGATTTTATTACATCATTATGCAACCCATTGCGTGGAGGGTCTACAATTGCTATAATTTCCGAATCTTTAGTAGGAATATTTAATAATAAGGCAGGTAAGATTTCTTCAGCTTTACCAAAAATGTACTTTGCATTTTTAGCATCATTTGAAATTGCATTCTTTTTTGCTAATTCAATAGATTCCTTTGAGCAATCTATTCCTATTAATTCGATTTCCTCAAAATATTCTTTTGAATTTTTTAGCGATTCGAGTATTGTAAGTCCTATAGCACCTACTCCACAGCATACATCTAAAATATACAATTTTTTTTTCTTTGTAAAACTAATAGTTTCCTCAAAAACAATATTTTTTATATTTTCATAAAGTATTTCACATCCCTTTGTATTAGTTTGAAAAAAAGAAAGAGGTCCTACAGAAAGATTTGTATTATTTATATTATATTTTAAAACCTCATTACCCCATAATATCTCTAATTCACCGTCTTCAAATGTATCCACTATGGAGTTCGATTGATGAAGATATATTGAACTTATTCGATAATCAAAAAAATTAACTCCTTTTATGTTTACTTGATTATTTTCCAAAAATTCATTTAACAAAATATTTATTACTTCTTGTTTTAAACTTGAATTTAAGTGAGTAGTTTGAATAGTTATCATGATTTCCTTATTTGTTTCCGAAAGGCGTATTAAAAGTAATCTCCATATACCTTTTCTTTCGCGTCTTGAGTAAACTTTTAAACCTTTTTCTTTTGAACTCAGTTTTACGATATTTTCCATTTTATTGACTATTAGCAACATAGATGGATGTATTATCTCTGGAGGTAAATTTGAACTATTTTTTGATAAAACGCATGTATCGCTTAGCCCAGCGACAATAGGTTCAAAGTTGTTAATATATGAAACGAAACCCACTCTTACTTCTGATTCCACATCAGAAATATTTCCAGTTGAAAATCCTATAGTAAATTCACACTTGTTTCTGTATGAATAAGGTTTTTCTTTTATTTTATTAACATCAATGCTTATTATTGGTCTCAGAACAATTGCCTCATCAAAACATTTAAAATTAAAATCTTCAGATTTATCGTCAGTTACATGAGTAGTGCACCATTTTAGAGGAGTTATTCCACGATTAATTGCATGTTTCCAAATTTTATTAACTAATAGTTTCAAGTTTGTTTTAACCAATTTACATTTATAGTTTAATTGATCTGGATAAGAAAGCTTATATAAAGGAGTTATTTTTCTTTTAATTTCCTCTAATTCAATTTTATCCACAGATTCTCTTTTCTTCAAATTCTGTTTTTTCAAATTTTTTTTTAAAACGCTCATATTAATAAAAATTTTGAAATAGTTCCTATTTTAATTATATTAAAATTAACTGCTTCATTCAAATGTATAAAATTTAACTTAAATTATTCTCAAAAAAAGTTAAGTTTTTAATTTTTACTTTTGATTTAAATTTCAATTTTTAAATTTGGTTTTAAATGATTTAAAAACTCAAATAATAGTCTAAATAAGCTAGCGTTTACTTCCCGCTTAGTGAAAATATTTTGATCTTAGGACTTGATTAGAATATTTATGTAAAAATAAAATAAATAGATTTGTTATTTTTAATTTATATATTAAAAAATAAACATTTGAACTAAGTAATCATTACTTGAAATCTAAATTTTTTTTTTTTTAACAACTATATTTTAAATTAATGTCGAATTTACTTACATGTAAAGCTTTGAAATTGATATGTGGAGAGGAAATTAGATACTTTGAATTAGCAGAAGTCATCTATTTAAATAGAATGAAAAAACTATATGTTTGTGTTGGTAGACATTCTTTTCACTTATTAAAAAGAAATTTAAGAAGAACAATAACAGGAGGAAAACTTTTTTATTCACAAATAGAAGGTATTTACGAAGATATTAGCAATGATACAAGGTTTATAATTTTATTTGAAAATAAAGATGACGAGAATTGGATTGATAATAAAATTATAATTAGTTGTTTGAATCGTTATTTATTATGTAATTATTTGGAGTTGGCGTGGAGGACAGACACTAGTTTTAGAACAGGTAAGTATTATGATTTTCCAAGATTTGGAATAGATATCGGTAAAATAGAAGAAAATATAGATATGAAAAAAAATAACAAAAAAGGTAAAAAGCAATTAAAATCGATATTAATATGGGAAATTAAGAATATTGGTGACAATAATAAAAAAAGATTTAAAAGGAACAAAAGCATTGGAAAGTTGGATAATGAAACTTGTATTTCAATATATAAACAATTGAGTTCAATAGAAGAAGAATCATCAACAACAATATTTCCATTAACAAAAATAGAAGAATTTCTTGAATATAAAAAATATTTTTACGATGGGTACTATTTTTTTGCTAAAAAAGGATTTGAAAATAAAGCAACCCAATCATATAATTCTCAAACAGGATCTTATGTAGCTTTCAATGGCTTGGAAATGAATATACATGTTTATCCACAAATTTTTCTTAATCATAAGAAGCCAGCTACTACTAATACTCAAACTAGAGAAATTAAAGAAGCGGAAACAAAATGTGGTTCAGAAGTTGGAAGTAGTATTTACAACTTGTCACAAGATTATATTAGCTTTCTCTCAAATTTTTCGATGGAAAAATCATATTCAATTTATTTAAATAATCAATATAAAAAGAAGATGAATTTATCCGATGATATTGCTACATGGACTTGTTGGGAATTATATATGAAAACTAACAAAATGAGCATTGCTTGTATAATAATGAGAAGGTGTTACATACCACCTACATTAGATTCATATCAAGATATATCAATAGTATATACATGTTCTTACAGAGATATGAAATATTTTAAAATTTCAGATAGAGATATTCTTAGGGAATGTAGAATAACGGCTGATTCATTTTCTCCAATCTCTCAACATCATACTTTTTATATTGAACTTGTACAATGTCAATTAGATGCTCTTTTATTTGATGAGTTCTCATACAGTTGGATTGCAGTTAATATGAAACTTCATCCTATATTTAAATATGGTGCAAAATCATTTCTAAAATCAATATTAAAACTTTTACAAAAGGCAAACGTATTAGTTGATGAAGATTTAATAGAAGAGATTGATCTTTTAGAAAAAACAGGATCTGATAGATACAACATTGAAAATGACGTAAATGTCGAAGTTTTCGAAGATCCAATGACATGTATACATGAAATGCTGGTTCAAGTTTCAGGAATAGACAAGTTTTCAAAAAATATAGATGAACGTCAGAAATATCATTTTTTTGAATTAAGACTTGCTAGATATCTTTCTCATTGTATCGATGGTGGTTTGTTGGGAGCTAAATTCATTATTGAAGATCTTGTTTCTGTAGTAGGTATGACAAATAGAAGCACTGACAGTAAAATAAGGCAAATACTTGATTATTTGCTTCATGTAAGATCCAAAGATATGACTGAAGAATATACTCATTTAAAATTAGTTAACTTACTTCAAGATCCTAGATTTGTAAGAAATTACTGTTTTGTCCCAACTGTAATGGCAAGATTTGTAAATAGTGGTTATTGTGCTAGATTAATTCCATCTGGAAAAGAAATTCTATATGTTGAGTTTTTAATGAATCTTTTGACTTTACCTGTGAAAAATAGCTTTGGACAAAGGTCTCAATTGAGAATTTCAATTCTTCAACAAATACTTTATGCAACTAATGATTACAAAAAAAGAGACTACTACATTCAAATGATCCCTTTACTGGTTGAAATTTTATCTGGAGGTGAAAATACTGACGATAACACTTCTTCAAAATATGCAGGTGCAATATTACTTAATTTATGCTATTCAAATGATGTTATAAAGAGTGAATTGATAAACTCTGGAATTTCGCTAGCAGTCACAAAAAAGTTATCTAAAAGAGATGACTTTCAATTAACTAAAATATGCCTTTCTCTAATTGTAAATATTTCAAAAGATCCATCTCATCGCCATGTACTTGTTTCAGACGGTATACTACCTATACTAGCCGATATTCTTCATGACATATTAGAAGACTTTAAACCCACTTATCAACATTTCAAATATTTATCAATTTCTAAGCAAAATACTGATCCTTTTGCTTCTAATAAAAATAGTGATTGGGATATATTACCTACTTTACTTGGTGCAATAGGACAAATGAGTAATGAAAATGATATTAAAAATATTTTCATTTCTAAATGGTGCATTCTAGATTATATTCTTTATCTTTTCCACAATTTAGAAGTTTACATAGGTAAGAACAATGATGTGATATGCAAAATCATCTTTTGTATAAAGCAGTTGTGTAACTCTAATTGGATTATCCAGTTTAGGGTTGGAAAACATTGTATTCCTACTCTTATCGAACTTATTTCTACTCCTGTGTACAAAAAAGAAAGGAAAATTGTTAGTAATAAATTAACTCAATATTATTCATATTGGGTTCCGAATATTTCTAACAAGTGTGAAGAGAATTTCAATCTTTTAACAGGGATCAATGACGACATTGTGTTTCATTCACTTTTATTGTTGGAAACGTTATCTTATTATCATCCAAATTGCTTCGAAATGATTTCGTGTGGAATAGAAAATGCACTTGAAATTTGTTTCGAGTCGTATAGAATTGACACTATCGTTGTCAAACTAAATTATCTTAGAGATATAATGAATAAGGTTGTATTGGGTGTTCAAGCAGTAGTTTAAACAGGAACAAGTTTTAAAAAAAATAAGAATCAATTAGAAATAAAATTAAGATAAGTAAAATCCCTAATATCTTCAAATTCACTTCTCTCTTACTTATTTCTATTTCTAATTTTAACCTTGCTATAATTTCATTCATTTCAAGGATTGACAAATATATATTTTCTCAACAATTGATTCAGAACAAAAATACAGATATTTACTCAATTATAAATTTGCTATTAATTAAATTCCCATTCTTAACTAATTACTAATTGTTACAAATAGGCATTTCTCACTTCTGTATCAATTACAAAGTCACGCATCTGTAATATACATAAACTTTAATTTCAAATCTTCGAATTCTCTTCGAATTATGAACGGAGTATTTCATTTTCAAGTGAAGAACAAAACAATTATGTTATAAAAGCATCCTTTAATTATACTTTCCCTAAACTAAAAGTTTAATAATTCCAATATAAATCTTATTTTTGAAAAAAAAAAAAAAAAAAGCCTTCCCACGATTTATTTTTAAAAAGATTAGCATTATTAGAAATAATTCCTGTGTAAATTTAGAACATTCCATTTAGCTTATTAGATGCTTGCTAGAAAATTTTTTCCCAATACTTCCTGATGATTTAGTATTCTTAGGTGGTGGTGGTGGTGGTGGTGGTGGTGGAATTTGCAATGGAATTGAACAGGAAGGCAAGGCAAAATGACAAAAAGAGTCACTGTATAGATTTGATATGGGTAATTGACTTGGAAACAAGTTATTCATATGACTTATATCATTAAAGTTGTATCCAAAATAATTAGGAGTTATAACCTCCATTCCAACCTGCTGAGGCAATTTTTGCTTTAAAAAACACGTATTTGTTGTTGTAATATTACCAATTGAATTAGAAGTTCCAAAGCTTTTAAGAGGCTTTGCTTCGTTTAAACTATAAATTTCGTTTGAAACTGGTGTATTTGTAGGGGCTTGGTTATATTGAACCTTGACAACATCACTTAAAACATTCAAATAACCTCCACAAATACTAGAAAAATCTCCAAAGGGCGATTGAATAATTTGAATTGCCCTCAAAATCTCGTTTTTCAAATGTTTCTGATTTATTTCATCAAAAATTGGTCTACATGCGGGTGGACCAGGAAAGGGATTTCTAATATCACAACAAATTCCCGGAACATTTGTACTTGTAATTTCTGGTGAACTAATATCTATAACTGTAGTCCAAAGGTGAGTTTCAATAAACTTCAAAAATCTGTAAAATAATGTGTGACTTTGTGAAAACTTGAGATATTTCGATTCCTCAAATGTTTTCACATTATTTAAGAAGGTAGGTGGATTTTTTAAAAATATATTTACATCAAAAGTCTCATAAAAGTGCTGCTTAGTATGTGTACTTCTGCATCTATTATCCTTTTTACTTGATAATCTTTCATAAATATTTGCAGAGTCTTCAGAATTGGAACAAGCTGAGGTATTTCCCGAGCCGCTAGAATGCGAACAGATACAGGAGTACTTAGACTCTACACAATTTAAGCATAAATTATCAGAACTTTGGTTTCCTGGAGAAAATGTACATGTGCAAACAGTGCTACCTACAGATGATCTACCTGACTCTCCAAATCCTTCGTGTTCTTCAAAACCTTTTTCCAAATTTAAATGTTTAATATCAAGAAATGACTCTGGAATATCCTCTAAATCTCTACATGAATTCTGCATGGAGTTATTAAGATTCCTTATTTCAGAAGTTCGTTGATTTGATTCAGTTAATGTAGTTTTGCGAATATTATTTAGTGAGGAATTTCCGGATCCTTTAACTACATCTAAATATAGTAACTTGCTACTTGAAATATCTCTTTCACTCATGTTTTTTTCTGTTTCATTCTCTACAACAGATTCATTCACATAAATTTGTTCTGTTAAATTGTTGGACTCAATAGAATATTCTCTATATTTAGAGCCGGAATCATTATTGGATCCGCTAGAAAGAGCAGGAAATTGAAGACTTCCAAATGTATCATCTTCACTAACATTGCCGTTGCTTTCAGTTTGATCATTATCAGTATTTTCGAATATATCATTAAAAAGTAAATTAGACATTCCTTGAAATTTTTTGTAAAATTCAACAGCATCTATTACCGGCAATATTCCAAGTCTTTGGAAGAAATATATAACACATATAGTCCATGCATATCCTCCAGGAAGTCCATTTAAAGTATTTCTGAGACCTCTGAAACGAGTCCAAACTTTAGTAAGAACCACTACATGAACAACTCTGGGATCCATCCTCGCATACCAGCTCAATATCCCAAGTCTACTTTGAATAAGAGAAAGAGAATTTGTCTTTATATGAGGTGAAGACTTCTGATTAAAATTCAGATTATTTGATGCCCCACTAGTTTTTAAAGAAGAGATTTTTGATTGATTTAGCTCTTCTGAAGTGCCTGTTAAATGGTTCTCGTATGTTAAGTCAACAGATGTGTTTCCTCCCTTTTCTGAAGAACAAAGTGCAATAGATATATCTAATACAATATCTGTTTGAGTATGAAGCATACGAATTATCGGAACATGAGCACTTGTGATATCCTGTATACATGTGAAAAGATGTTCATTCATTCTAGTCGACGAGTCTCTTGATTCAGCTTTATTGATATGGCAATGTTGTCCTGAAGAGGTATTTGAATTAGTCAGGTTATTATCAAGTTGATGATTATAAGAAGAACTCTTTTGTAGTAAATTCAACAGTTCTTGTAAAATTAAGCCTGGTGGTTTGTTGTAAATATCGGAAATAGGTGATTCATTTGGTTTCGACTTTCTATAAATATCGCGATGAACTCCACAAAACTTTGCATTCTGCGACTCTATAAGACTTTGTCTTGGTATTAATGCGATATCTAAGTCCGAGAATTGATCTGCAAATCCAGTACTGGTAGAACCGTATGGTAATACAACAAGTGGAATCTTCAAATCATCAAGCCACCTTCTGAGATCGCTTACTACTTTGGAAACCTTGTTATGAAAATCCTTCTTAGGAATCAGATAATGAATAGCATTCAAAGTAGAAATCTCATAACTTCTTAATGAGTATGGTTGAAAATAAGAAATATTTCCATTAAAAAAATTACTAATGTTCGCAGTCTGTAAGTTATTAGTGTTGTATATAAAGTTAGAGTCGCTAGAAATTCCCGAATCTTTTTGTTTTAACGAAGAAACTTCAGGAAAATAGTCTGGAGGTGGTGGAATAAAATGTCCAATATTTCCCGAGTGAATCATTTGATCATACCAAGAATATGGAGGTATTTGGGTTATTAATGGAAAATGGATTGGAGTAAGTGGAGTATTGTCGGAACAGAAATTGCTGGGAAGAACACTTGAAGAAAAACAATTTTTAGAAAAATTAGAATCATCAACGATATTACTGCTGACTCTTGTTAATTTACTACTATCCGGAGATATGGATGTTGGTCCATAAGATATACCTTGTCTATTACTAGATGTTCCTTGATTATCATTATTTGTCCTATCGATCTTCTTTTTACGAGAGAAAGTAGAAGAACTTGCTTCCCTAAGCTGTTCTTCAGTATTCAACTCCTTTACAGAAGTATCAGTACCTAATTTAGCATTATTGCAATTGACTCCGGACTTCTTAATCCCTTGAGAAGACTGTACAGAACGAAAAGATTTAAGCTCTAAAATTGATTTTCGAGTAGACTTAACTGTAAGTTCCTTTCTTTTTTCCACTGCTGAATCCACAACAATGTCATAGTTTGATGTAGAATGTTTGTTCGAACTTCCTATAATATATTTATTGTTCGAGGTCGCCATAATACTTAATGAATGCCGAATTGCTCACCAAGAAATTGAAGCTGAGCCACACTAAAGAACTCCAAGCAGTATTATTCTGGTTATTCCTATCTTCAATTGCTAAATTCTCAAAATCCAAAAATTTATGAAAATTTTAAAATTCAATTTTCACGTCTAAGCTTAGAAAGTCCAAAACTTTATTTCTAGAACCAAATATTGATTTCTCCTACTTGGGAAGTATTTGCAAAATTGTATCTCCTTGTTAGAACATCCAATGCATTATTACAAGGAATATGCACAATTATTCGTGCTTAATTGTTCTTTCTACTACTTGCAAATTATAGTTCGCAAATTTAGACCCCAAAATTCAAGCCGCCTTTTGGCGCTTAATCAATCATATCCATCCCGCCTTGCTTTTTTAAATTAAACACGTAATTTTCTTATTCAAAAATACCGCTAAAGACAAATTATTCTCAAGTTTTTAATTCAGTAATACATTCGATGTATTTAGATTTGTCGTGACGACAATCTTTTTTTTTCCTCTTTTTTTTTTCTACTTCATTTCTGAATGCGCATCAGTAACAAATAAATGTTAGTTTTGAAGTAAAGTTCCTTTTTTAACTATTTTCTAAATATTAGATATTCTTAAATTGCTTTAGGAGCTGAGCTTGCAGATTTTTTTTTTTTCAGAATATGAAATTTTGTAAAGCTAAATTAAAAATGACGAAATTCCATCCTTTGAAATTTTTTGATATAGATGGCACGGTCTCGTTATTTAAATATGGTTCTACTTTGCGTTCTGCAAATGTAAGTTTTGAGTTATTTCAATCTGAAATCTACTATGAATCTACATTTTAGGCTTCTGCAAATAGGATTCATGATTATATTGTTGTTATTAATGGAGGACTAATTAACGCCATAAAATGGCACCGAAAGTTTTATGAAAAATATTCTAGTCATTATTCTAAAATAGCGTTATTAGGTGCAAGATTAATTGCTTTAATTCAGAGATCTTCGAAAAGTTATCCAATATATTACAATTCGTGTATTTTAGCCGAAAAGAGCAAGGTATTTTGAAATTATCGCTTAATTATTTCCGATTAACTTATTTTATTAGATAATAAAATATGGTGTAATATCTAAGGATGATTTATTAAAATCCCTTTTAAATTGGTCATCACTATTCATCGCAGGTAGATTTCAAAAGACTGTAAGGACAAGTTAAAAAAGTTTTATTCGGATTATTATTAATTTTCAAATATTTTAGATTTATTGTATTGGTGAACTAGATAATGATATTAAAAAAGCTTTGTTCGAAAATAGAAAACAAGCAGTAAGAATTTCTTTATTACTACTTTATGATAATTCGAGAGAAAATAAATTGAGTCGCAAACTTGAACCTTTACGGAGTGAAGAACAGATCATTACATTTTATGACTTATTTAAAAAGATAATTTCTATTTCTTACAGCGGAGACATACGTTTTTTGATTAAAAATTCATTCAATGAAGTCTGTGAAAAAGAGCTTCGAGATTCACTCCCATTCTTAATGGAGGCATACTTGCCTATTATATCAGATTATTTTGAAGAGAATAAGGAAAATATTTCAATAGAAAATCTTGAAAAACAAAGACTTGTGAAAATCCGCATTTTTTCCAAATTAATAACTGAAAGACAAAAAGAGATCATAAGAAAAGATATTCTTTCTGGAATGACAGATGAACTTAGTAGTTCTTGTGAATGGAATTCATTCCACAAATTTTTTTTTGAAAATGAAATCAAATTCAAGGTAAGTGTCAACTCTTAACAAATCAAAATGATTAATTAAAAATGTATTTTTAGGTAAATTTTGATCCAAAATGGAGATCGAGGGAATTCCTAAAACTGCCAGAAACTTTTACTCGCAAAGCAAATAAATTGGTTATAAAGAAAAATATTTTAAACTTTCTACCAATTAATACGATACAGAAGAAATACCTTTTAAATACTTGCCCTGGACTTTATTTACCGTGGAATCCGCAAATCATTGAAGAGACCATAAAAAACATTAATTTAAGATGTTCCCTAAATGCGGCATTAGCCAATTTTCTTTCTAACTTTGGCAAGATTGTAAGTAAGACTTTTTATAAATTCGGTTTATTGACTTTTCCTTTTTTTTTATTCTATTTAGAGTATATATTTTAAGTACAAGTTTGGTTCAAAATAGTTGAACTTTGAAACTACTAGTAGAAAAATTAAATAACTCCAAGTTCGTGACTTAGTATTCCAAAATTCTTTTCAATTAATATATTTTTTTTCATTGTTCTTTTGATCATCTATTAAATTTTTTTCTAATACATTGTATTCGATATTTCTTGAAAGCGAAGAATCGTAAACAAAGCTTTCTTCTCTATTTCTATTCGAACTCATCCTCAAGTACTTGTTAAGATTTAAAGTTATAATTGCGCTAGTTTTCATATCTCTATCCTTGTAAACTCCTATTAAAACATCTGCCTGAGAAAATAACTTGTCTTTAAGTGAAATAACAATGGACTGAAACGGTGCTTTTTTTAAAAAGCTTGCAATCGAATGGACATTCTGTGGATCTAGTGCCGCATCAACTTCATCAAGTACAAAAAATGGAGACGGATGATAACTTTGCATAGCAAATAGAAGTGCCAAAGCTGCCATGGTCTTCTCGCCTCCGCTAAGTTGCCTTATGTCACGAAATCTTTTTGAAGGAGGCATAGCATGAAAAATAATTCCACATGCAAAAGGTTCCTCTAAATTTGTATCATCTAAATCTAGAAAAGCTTGACCTCCAATGTTTTCCTTCTCACAAGTGAGTTGTGAATAAAATTTGCCTACTGCCTCTTTTACAGCCTCAAAACATTTCATGAATGCCTCTGTCCTTTTTTTTCTTAAAGCTTTAAATAATTTATCGATTTCCATCGATTTTTTTCTTATTTCCTTTTGATCTTGTAACAATGCATCTAATTGAGCGTCAATTTCCTTAATTTTGTCTCTAGCTTTCATATTAGGATTCATTTGCTCTATCTTCTCTGTAATTTCAAGTATACAATTGGAAATACGAGATATCTCTTTATTCATTTCCTGTTGTGAATTGCAAAGAGATTTTTGAGTATCTGTTAAATGGTCATAATTTATTTGAATAATTGGAGGCTCAATCTCACTGGTTTTATTCTTACTATTAAGTTCAAAATATTCCCAATATTTTTTGATAAGTTCATGATTACCGGAAAGAAGTGGTATTTCAATATTTTCAAGAACAATAATTTTAAATAATGAAATCAATTCATTGTTAAGAATTTCTAATTCTTCACTTTTTTCATTTTTTTCAATCATTTTCTTTGCGTAGTGTTGTTGCAATTCAGATAATTCTTTCTTTTTAGATTCTAATTCCAGTAAAGAATCTTTTTTGGCAAGATCATTTGACTTCAATAGATTTTTTGTTTGATCAAGTTTTTCTTCAATTTCAAGCATTTTTTGCTCAAAATTATTTAATTTTCTATCATCACTTAATAGTAATTCATCTAATCTAACAATTTCTAATTCCTTATTTTTTAACTTCTCATTAATAGAACTTTGTTTTTTAAGAAAATTTTCAAATTCTTCGTTCAAAATATTTAACTTACTCAAAAGTTTTTTTTTTTTTTGCAAAATTTCATCATGCTGTTTTCTAGAATTCTGCTCTAGTAAACTAATATCATCTATATTAAGTTTTTCAGATAGTTTTTTAAAATGAATTTGCTCACGCTCATAAATCTTAATTCTCAATTTTTCAAGTTGGATATTCAAATTTTCTTGTTGAGATATTAGAGATTTTAGTTCAAGACCTTTTTCCTCAAATTTCTTTTCCAATACATCAAGTGATGACTTTTTTTCGTTAATATTCCTTTCGTAAATATTTATTTTCTGTTCAATTGTAGTCTTATGTAACCTTATTCTCTTTAAATTATCATTAAACCTTGATAATTTTCTTTGACCATCTAACTCTGTCTCTTCCAAATTGGATATTTGTTCATTAAGTGATTCTATCCTTGAAGATAAAGTAGTATATTCTTTAGCAAGATTTTTTGAGTTGGATTTGTAATAATTAGAATCTAAGCATAGATTGCCATTTTTCATGATTTTTTCACCATCTAAAGTTATGACTTTCGGAGTGATTCCTAATTTAGGAGCTTCTTTGTAAAAAATTTCTTTTGCATCATTTAAAGTGTGAGTAAAAATTACTCCCTTAAGACAAAAATTCAGTATTGGAAGTATTCTTTCATCTGAAACGTGTATATTATCTTTTGCTAATGACCTTATAGACTTATTTCCATTACACAATGCTCTTAAATTTGCGTCAAATTCAGAATTGTCAGTTCTTGCAAAATGTGCAGAATCAAGAGGTAAAAATTCCATGGGTTTTTTTTTGCTCCTTTTGAGCCAAAAAATACAATTTTTGGCTGTCTCCCAATCAGTAACTACGATATAGTTGGAATATTTCCCTAATGCTGAATCAACTGCAGAAGAAAATTGTCTATTATTGGAATGGCACATATCAGAAAGTCTCCCAAGAACAAAACTTTCTTCACTATTACCACCGTAATTACTGTTAATTTCAGTTTTTAGATTTTCAATTAATTCCTTTGTTTCCATCTCTTTTTCAACTTCATCCTTTTTCGCATTAATATTTCTTACTTTTTCCTCACAATCATTTCTTTCTTCTAAAAAGCTGTTTATTTTGGACGTAATGCCATTTAAATTATCCTCTAATTCTTTAATTTGAGAGATTAATTTTAATTCGTCTTCAAAAGAGCTTTTAAGTTTTTCCTCCTGATCCTTCAATTTAAGGATCACATTTTCCAGAAAAGTTTTACTTGTTAATATTTGCATCTCAATTTCATATTTCTCTTTTTCTAAAATTTCAATTAAACCACAAATATTCGATTTTTCTCTTTCTATTTGAAGTAAATCCTCTCTTATTCCTGATGTGTCAATATCTGCTTGTCTTTTACAGTTAATATATTCTTGAATATCTGAAGATATTACCTTCAAAAATTCAGAAGAATCAGGAATCTCGGCTAGTTCTTTTAATTCCATTTCAAGAACATCAATTTGATTTCTATATTCAATTATTAATTTTTCATTTTTCTCTTTGAGAAGACTCATTTGTTCTTTGGATTTATTCTGCTTTTTTAATTCGGATTTGTAGTGTTCAAGAATGTTTTTAAACTTTAATATTTGGTTCTTACTATCAATTTGTTCCTGTTGCAAAGTTTCTAATTTTTTGTTAAGCTTTCTCCACTCAATATTGTCTTTTGCTGTCTTGGACTCGCATTCCTTAATTTTGTGCTTGATTTCATTTATTTGTTGATTAAAATTTGTCATTTCATCTTCAAGTAGTTTGTGTTCCTCAAAAAGCTTTCCACCAGAAATCTCATTACAATACAATCTAAATAAAATTTGTTCTAATTGAATTTCTTTTTTCTGATTAATCAATTTTTCATATTCCTTAACTTCTTCTATTTGTTTCTGTAGCTCACGCCTTTCTGCCTCCAACAATTTCCTTCTATTAAAACTATTGTGAGAGATTATTTGATTAATAGATTGTTCATTAGAAAGACGATCATATTCTTGAATAAATATATCACTTCCAGATATTTTTTCAAAAAGTTGAGTTAATTCTTTCGGTGCCCTTTGAGCAATGTCCTCAACATCTCCTTGAAATACTAAAAAATTTCTTGCTTTAACCAAAATATTAAAACTTGCAAGTTCTCTAAAATATGTTTCTTGAGATACAACTTCACCATTTAAAATAAACCTCGAAGTACCATTTAATGCTATTTTTCGGCTAAATTTAATTTGATCTTTGTTTTGATTAAGTAACGTAAAAATTAATGATACTTCAACATTCTTCTGAGATTTCAGCTTATTACTATAGTTAACATTATTCAATGGCGTGTTCTCAACTTCTTTCTCATCTATACGCATTTCTTCTTCTTCAGAATGATATATTAAGTCTTTTAAATTGGTACTTCTCATGTCATTTGATGATAGACCTAGAGCAAAAGAAAGAGCATCCATTAAATTAGATTTACCAGACCCATTGGGACCTACAATACAAGTTAATGACTGTGAAAATGGACCAATAATGTGTTTTCCCTTGTAACTCTTAAAATTTTCAATAATTAGTTCCTTAATATATCCTTTTGTTGTTTCCTCTTTCGAATCATAAACTTCAACACTATCTGCATATCCCTCACAGTTGTTAACTTCAAATTCGGCTGATTGCATTATTCATCATCAATTGTTCCAAATTATATTTAATTTTTAAAAATACTTTTTCTGTAATTGGTAAAGCCCAGTCTGAAAACTGTTTAATATTAGAATATTACACATGCAGAAATAACCCCACATTTACTGCGATCCATATTTACGAGCGGTTACATTTCCATCTTATTACATGTGCTCCTTAGAAATTCCATTCTATTCTAAATTTAACTGGTAAATAAATAATCAAAATTACTAATTAACTAATTTTATATAGTGATTAAATTAATGATTTTTTTGGAATTTGCATTTAGCAACTTTGATAATTGGTAATTTGGGCTTTAATTAAAGTTTTCCGAAAATTTACATTTGAAAAAAAAACCGGTAAATTTAAAGCAATTCAAACTTAAAAAAAAAAAATTGATTTTTTTTCATCTTGAAGGAATGTTATCAGAAAAACATGATTTAAATTTTATTACGGCTATTTTATCAGAAAATCCACTAATACATCGACCGGACATATTATTTGGAAAATTAGGTGATGGACTAGATTATTGTATATTCAATATTGATTCTATTAGAAATCACTTTTATCTAAATCTTGTGGTAAATGTGGGTAGTATTCATGAAGAGGATGACGAAGTAGGAATTGCCAATTTTGTTCAGCAATTAGTTTTATCTGATCTAAATGATAAATTGTCTAAAATTCGTTCGGAACATTTAGTAAATATTATTTCTTCAACTGACTTTCATTGCACAATCTATAATGTATCTAATGAGATAGATACAGCTCAACTAAGTGAGTCTGACTCTAGAGCTACATTTTTTGAGGCATTGGAAATATTTATAAATTCAATATACAAATTTCAGGAAAAAGTAATTTCTTTTTCGAACGAGTTTGAAGAAAAGATAAGATATATTAAAAAGCATATATATGAAACTATAGAAGACTCTAAATATTCTTTGGCTAATCTTATTGAAAGGGAAATATTTTCAGCGTTCCATAAAGATACACTGCTTCCAAGAAGATGGCCAATAGGAGAAAAAGAAATTATTCAAAAACTTACTATTTCTTCATTATTAAAATTTATGAATAAATGGTACCTACCTGAAAATATGTGTTTATTTATTATTGGAGATATTCCTGTTTCTAATGAGCTTTTATTAACACATCTTTCAAGCCTAGTCGCTGGTATTAATTCTAAAAACAAAAACTATGACATTTCCTTAAAAAATATTTATGAAACCTCCAGTTTTTACAACATATTTTGTTCTAATTCTCGAATTGGATATAGGAATATAATTGAAAAAGTTAATTCTAATCCTTTTTTAGATCTTGTTTCTCAAAGAGAATTTATTTTTGAACACGAAAGTATTGATCAAATATCTATTTCAATCGGTGCAAAATTGCCTATTTGTCCCTTATTAGATGAAGGAGAAATTTTTACAAATGCCATTGATACTATTATATCAAATATTATACATCAGAATTTCTCAGAATATCTTGAAAACAATAATTTAAAAAATTTTGTTTCGATATCTTGGGATTTTTACAATTCTTCTCGTGAAAACTGCGGTTGGAATACTTTCTCTATAGTTACAAACGAAAATTATTGGAGACAAATCTTAAATTTTTGTATTAAACAAATTCAATCAATTTGTAACTCTACAATGAAAAAGGAAGATTTAGATAAAATGATTTCAAGTACTATCTCTGACTACAGAATTGCTGCAGAAGAAGAATTTAGGGAAGATCCCAAGATTATATTGGACGGTCTAGTGGATGACTGGTTATGCGGAAACATTCCATTAAGTAAAAAACAGGAATACCAGCTATTTTCTAAAGTTATCGATCATATTACGCCTGAAATTGTTCGTTCCAGATGCAACTCGTTGTTCTGTCACATTATAAATTACTTCGACGTTCAAAAATGCAAAAATTCAAAAGTTTCTTCTATTGGAAAAATATTCATTAGCAAACCTACTAGAGAAATGGAATCAGAATATGTTTCTAATCAAGAAAACTCAAATATAAATAGTAAAAAATCCAACGAGACATCAAATTCCAAATTTCTTGTTACTTTACTTGAAGAATTTGAATTTTCAATTGAGAACTCAAAAGAGTGTTCTATTTCTGAATTAAAAACTCAACATCAAAACATCGATGAAACTTTTGAAATAAAAAATAAAATTTCCGAACAAAATGAATTTGGTTTATGGGATGTTTTCAAGGCATCGGCCTATATTTCCTTCGAAAAATTATTTGAGACAATGAGAACCAACTTTTACATGATTATTGGTGAAAAAAGCGAGGAAATTGACATAAAAAATTTGAAAGGGAATTATTCAGTCAAGGAATTAGATTTACTTGTTGAAAAGATATCCTTGAAATCGAATTCTTGTAATAATTCTGGAATTGATATTAAGGAATCTGACTCGGATGAAATTTGTGATTTGGGCTCTTTTGAATAAATTATTAGTTTTTATTAATAAAATATTAATTGATTTTAGATATTAAATATGAAATTTTAGTACCTATATATTTTTCTGAAATTAAGGATATTCTTGTTTTTGAATTAGGTTTTGGATTTGAACTAAGCTCGACTACCAAATCGAATTCATAACTTATTTTGTTGACCAATTTAGATCGTAATTTGCTTAATTTTTCAAGATAAATTAATTTATTTTCCTCTTCGATTGTAACCCAATGAAGGTCGAATTGTTCCTTAGAAAACCCTAATTCATCTTTTACAACTATTTTCACGTCACATAAATTTTTACCATTATTCTCGAAAATTTTCGCTTTAATTTGAAATAGTGGAATTTCTTTAACAAATCTTTCTACAATTTCAGTATTTATATTTAATTGGTTGAACAATTTTTGAATATCTAATTCCTTTGTGACGCGAATTTTGTAAATAAATTCATAAAATGACTTGAAATTATTTCTTGAATCGAGAAGCTTGAAAGTTTTGGAATTACTTATTCCAGGTAATTGGAACAGTGGAGAGACAAATGGATGACATTTCTGTTGGATGCATTGTGATAGTAATGTTATTGAATTTAAAGCATTGATTAAAAAATAACTTCCAAATTTATTTAAAGCTATAAATGCACTTAGTATTCTCGGAACTTGTTCTAAAATAGAGTTTATATCATTAACAAAATCTACTACTGGAACTGGAATAGAAAATATATATAATTGTAATAAAAAAAATACTTTTTGAAAAGGACTATTCATTGATTCAAAGGGCAACTTTTTTAATGGAAGGTTGTGAGAAATTTTTGTTAAAATTAAGTCTTCATTATGTCTCACTGGATGTTGTTCAAATTCGGAAGAGTAAGAAATTAAAGATAAAATTTCAACCCAAGATATTTCTTGTTTCTTGATTTTTTTATTTCGAAGAAAGTTATTTAATTTTGAAACAGTTGCACACTTAATATAAAAAAACGAGGCAATTTGACCAATAATTGTAGGATAGAGAAATAAAGGAATGCATTCTTTTGAACAAGCATTCACTGCTCTTTCACAATAAGGAAACAAACTTGTCCATGTTGGGTTTTTTAAATCGTTTGTATTAATAGCTTTTTTTTTTAATGAAATACATTCAAAATTTACTAATGAACTTATTACATTTTTAATCATTTTTTCCAGTATATATGCTATTAATTCAATTCGAGATTTTTTAAAATCAAAATTTATATATTCAAAACTATCTTGATTCTGAAAAATATTTGGATCATAATATACGGGATTCGATATTAATCTTTTAAAAAAAAATGTATTTGATAAAAAGCAAAGAGCATCGTGAGTCGTGCAAATTGCTCGAGACGAAATTTCTGCATTAAATATTTCTATTAGTGAATTTACGCAAAAACAAGATTCCAAAGGAAGAGAATCGTAAAGAAATCTCTTGTAAAATGATTTTTTTGATTCTTGAGTCATTATACATGCAACGGAATAATTGTCATATTGAGGTCTTCCCGCTCTTCCTATCATTTGTAAAACATCAGTAATTGGATAATCCAAATATTGTCCAATTCTACCGTCAAAA
The DNA here is from genome assembly GCA_001593455.1 of Cryptosporidium baileyi. Classification (NCBI taxonomy): domain Eukaryota; phylum Apicomplexa; class Conoidasida; order Eucoccidiorida; family Cryptosporidiidae; genus Cryptosporidium; species Cryptosporidium baileyi. The sequence continues at coordinate 55,494 of JIBL01000002.1, forward strand.
TACTCAGTACCTTTAATAATGGCAAGATGCGCAGGAAAGTTTACTCCCCAAGCAAGAGTAGAAGTTGCAACCACAATTTGAATAATACCTTTAGAAAATAAATTTTCAACAACACTTCTATCTGAATCTACGAGTCCAGCATGATGAATACCTATTCCATTTTCCAATGTTTTTCTTAGTGAATTATCTTTTATAGAATCTAATATTGAGGAATATTGAATTATAGAAGTTTCTTGGGAGTTTATATTAAGAAACTTATTTGGATTTCCATCACAAAAACACATGTGTGATAAAGCTAATGCAGTTATTCTTGTTTGTCTTCTAGATGCAACAAATATAATCACGGGTTTTTTTGGTGAATAATCAATTATTTTATTATAAATAGGTCTGTTCATTGTTGCCATTCTTGGACAATAATTTTTTTCTTGAAAGCCAGATATATAGACAGTACAAGGAACTGGTCTAATTGCAGGAGAAAAGTTATAGTAACCTGATGAGTTAACTTCAAGCCAAGAAGATAATTCTTTAGCATTAGAAAGAGATGTAGATAAGGAAATTGTTCTAATTTTATCTTGTTTATTCTCTTTCTCAAGAAGCTTGTTTATATATTTGGTTTTGCAAATGAGTATTTCCATGACAGATCCACGTGGATCTTGGCCTACTAGATGTATTTCATCAAAGATAATTAATCTAACATCCTTTAAAAATATTCCAAAATTTCTAAAAGATTTTCTGAGTATACTTTCCCATTTTTCAGGTGTAGAAATGATTATAGAAACATTTTTTAATTCTTGTAGCGAATTTTTCGTATTACCAGTAATCAAAATAGTTTTAACATTAAGAATTCTATTAAATAATTTGTCCCAATCATTTAATCTTTCTCTAGCTAAAGACTTTAGTGGTGCTATATAAACTATTTTGTGTTTAGTTCGATTTTGAACATTTTTCATTAAAATTCTGAAGATTGCAATTTCCGCTATCATAGTTTTGCCAGAGCCTGTTGGAGATCCAAGAAATATGTTCTCGTCTGAATAGTATAAAACATGAAAAAGCTGTGATTGAATCGGATTTAAAAAAAAAATATTTTTGTTTCTATAATATTTTATAATATCCGGATCTTTTAAAACTGAAATAGGGATTGGAGTTATCTTCAACAAATCAGTCTTCTCGAAAATATGTTCTAGAGAATTTTTTGAATCAAAATTTCCAAATTCATTTTGGATTGATGACCATTTTGAAAAATTTTCAATTGCCGAGGATACATTAATTTCTGATTCAAACTCCAAATTAACCCATTTATCTGATAAAACACGAATATTTAGGCAATAAGGTGGTTCATCTGGAATAGGAATTATATCAGATATAGAAATACAGTTATTGATACTTTTATGAGATATATTTATCGATTGACTATAAATTATCATTCCATCGTTGGGATTTAATATCCAGAAGTAAAATTTTTCTTTATTTCCGTGCCATCTTTCTTGCCAATTCCATGATGGAAAAAGTTTAACTCCGAATTTTGCAATTTTAGAGGTTATTGGAGAAAAAAAAATTTCCTTAAATTGAATATTTGGAATATATTTTATATATTCTAAAACCCTATTAGCATCTGAATATATTATTCCTCTTAATTCTGCATAAGTTAAATCTTTAATAATGTCCCAGTTAGCATATTCTTCAAGTTTAACAATAGAAGAGAGTTTGAGTGGACCTCTTGAAAAAGATTTTCTGAACAAGTTATCAGAATTATAAGCTTCTTGTGGAGTTATCGAAATACTAAGTGATGAATAATACACAAAATATCTAAGGAGGAGTTGATTATAAAAAACTCTATATTCAAGCATTTTTGACCATTCTAATATTCTTTGAGCTCTTTCAGATGTACCGAAGGCACTTATTTGATTTAGTTCAAAAATAAATCTGAGAATTCTCATACTATTTTGAGATATGTAAATGCTATCCATAATTAGCGTTGGTGTTTTAATTTCAATTCTTAAAATATATGCAATTATCAAAATGGCTACTTTTGAATTTGTTTGCGATATGTCGAATTTTTTTTGAGAAACTATACGTGATATTAAAGGACTTTTTAATATTTCTTTCAATTCCATAATTTCTTCTTCTCTTGTCGTAATATTTGAAAATTCATTAGCTTCCCCTACTATCATTAAAATATCAAAATCCGTTTGATATAAAGACACATCATGTTTCAAAATTTTATCACGAAATATATTAACAGTATTAAAATCTATGTAATATTTTGATGCAAGTCTTCCACAATAAGTTGAACTTACATCTTCTTTTATAAAATTAAACTTAATCAATTTGGATTGATAAAGAGAAGTCAAAGAAGATTTAATTAAATTGTATGAAAATTGAATAAGATTAGGATCATTTTTTAGTTCTTCAGAATCAATTCCATATTTTAATGGAGAATTACGGGCTCTTATTATCAAAAAAGTATATCTAAGCCATTTGCATGCATCTGTTAAATTTAATATACTTCCTCGAGAAATTTCTGAGTTAAGTATGTTACAAAGATGAGAAATATTGGACAATTGAGATTCTATAGGAGTCTGAAATGTTAATTTCCTCAAGTAACTTTGAAGCTTTTCGCCAGAAGTTATTAAATACGCTGATCCTATTTTTTCGTATTGAGGTCTACCGGCTCTACCAAAAATTTGAAGTATATCTAAAATACCTAAATCTTTAAATTTACCTCTTGTATTATCATAAACATTTGTACCTTTAATAATTACATGTCTTGCCGGTAAATTAACACCCCATGCTAAAGTAGCTGTTGTAAATAATACTTTTATCATTCCAGAAGTGAATAACGTTTCTGATAGTTTTCTCTGATTGGACAGTAATCCGGCATGATGTATTCCAAGACCTGAACCAAAAAGATCACTCAAAACTGGATTAGTGCGATCTCTAATCATCTTTAAATAATAATTTATTAAGTTTTTATCTAAAGATTTATCTTTGAGTTCCAATTTAAAATTATGTTCAAAATCTAAGTTTTTTTTTGGCGAGTTTCCAATTGCAACATTTTTTAAATTAAGCATTTTTTTTACATAAAGAGCAGTAGAAAGAGTTTCACTTCTAGAATGTACAAAAACAAGTACTTGTTCATTTTTGTTTAAACAATCGATTATTATATCTAACATTATCGAATTATAAACTTCCTGTAGATTACTAACCTCATCAAATTTTGCATCTTTATCTTTAATTTCCAGATTTTTTTTTTCAATTGAATTCGCATTTTTATTCGATTGTTGATTTTTTTTTGATTTATTTTTTTTAATTTTTGATTTGATTTTTTCATCAAAAATACCAATAATAGTTTTCTCTAAAGGTGTAGGACGAAAAAATTGATCAAAAAAATAAGCATCGTCCTCATTAACGTTTAAAAAGGAAGCAAAATCTTGCCAATTTGGTAAAGTTGCAGATAAACCAATAATTCTAATAGGTCTTTGAGTTGTATCTATATTAAATAATATTCTTGAGACAATTGCTTCAACAGAAGGACCTCTTTCATCTCCTAACATATGAATTTCATCCAATATTATGCACTGAAGTACGTCAAGCAAATTATTTTGATCTAAGGAATTTTCAAATGAATGTGTTCTAGTTAAAATATCAAATTTCTCTGGAACTGTAACAATAATGTGATTGTAATTAATTTGTTCTTTCGTAACTGTTTCATCAGAAGTTATTTCAATAACTTTAATTCCAATTTTTTGAAGTGCAAATGAATATTTTCGAGCTATTTCGGTAACTAAAGATTTCATTGGAGCTATATAAACAATTTTAAAATTCTTTGGATCAGGAGTTTGATAATTTTTAAATTCTTCTATTCCATCCACACCAATATTATAAGCTATTGATTTTAAAATGGCTAAAAGTGCAATATTTGTTTTACCAGATCCAGTTGGTGCGGCTACAAGAACATTTCTATTTGAAAGATAAATTGAATTAAATACTTTAGATTGAATATAATTGAATTCTTGCAAGTTTTCAAATACAGATTGAAACTTAGAACATAACCTTGTTACTGGAATTATTTTTGATCTAATTTCATCTTTCAATGATTCAGGAATTGTTTCTGCAGGGATGAAAACTTTGTCGTATAAATCATGACTTTCTTTAATCATCTTTTGATTTTCACTTGAATTGACTTTATTTTCAATAAATTTACATCTATTTGAATCATTATTAGAAAACAAATTGACGCAAACTTTTGTATTTTTAATAAATAAAAATTCAACTAATTTTTTTATTTCAAGATTTCCCATTTTATTTTTGTCATTAAAATCTATATCAATCGATTCAAAATAGAACTTAGTTTCCTTAAATTTCGATGCTTCAGAAACTAAGTTGTCTAAATTTTCAAGTATCAAATTTGTAATAAAAGTGCTTTCTTCTCCAAATAAATCCATGATTTCAAATATAAAATTATTTATTCCATCTTCTAATTCAGTAGAGGGTCCAAGTAATATTGTTAAAAAATTCACCATTATATTTATAGACAATTCATCATTTCTTTCGGATTTTTCTACAAATACATCTTTTGAAAATTTAGAAGCAGCTTTATCAAGTTCATTCCAAACTTTTTTCAGAAAAGGAAAAAAGTGTTGCATATTTTCTTTGTTATTCATTTCTTATTGACATTTAACAAAGTAATTTAAGTGTTTAAATATGTAATTTTATGGTTTTTACCGTTTCTAAAAATAACCAGAATTCATATAATTTCCATTCCTAATGTGATAAAATTCAAAAAAACCGTTGCAAAATTTGCATTTCAAATAATAAAATGATTAAAATACTATTTAAAATATGAGTTTATAATTATTTCTTAAAATATACGCTTAAAAATAATGTAATACTTAATAAAATTTAATTTAAAAATATTTGAATTAAAATTTATATATTTAAAATAAATGAACTCTAAAATGAATTTCTTGGTAAATTTTTTAACAGAATCTTTAAAATTAAATATATTTTTATTCTAAAAAAATAATGATTTTGGTTCACCGCAAAAAAAAACAGTTGCATGAAATTTAAAAAATCAACATTTTTTCTTAAAATTCTTATTAAACAATGACTGTGATTGGAATAATTGGGTATGAAATTCAGTTTATCGATAAAATTATTGATCTTTTTGTAGATAAGTATAAGTTTAAAAGCATAAAATTAGTCAATTGCAATAGAAATTGTAAAAAAAGCATTTCTACAAAAAATCTTACTCCAAATAATTTAAATATTAGTAATCCATTGGAAGATGCTGAGAAGTTAAAAAAAGAAGTATGTTTTTGTTTATTTGATCCTAATTATTCTAACGAGCAAATGGTTGAATCACGTATAAAAATGGTTTTCTCAAGTATTACATCTGATTGGAATTCTAATTATATTGTTTCAACAATTAGCAGTAAAATTGAATTTGAAATAATGTCGAATACTTTTTTCATAAGTTTGGCTATTGATATTTCCATCTTATCAAAACTTTCAATAGGATTAAATCCAAATAATGAAATACTAAACTCATTAGAAATAATACCTTTAAAAAATGAACTTTTTAATAACAATGAACTTCTTAAAAAACTGTTAATGTTTTTAGAATATGAAAATAATGAAAAGAAAACCGATTTAATAAAATTAATTAGAAAATCGGATTTTTGTATAAATAGTTTTGATAATTATACTGATTTAGAAAACCAAATTAATAAATTAAAAATTCATAACTTAAATTCAAGACCTAATTGGGATGAATACTTTATGAAAATAGCCTGGTTAACTTCTCAACGTTCAAATTGTATTTCAAGAAAGGTAGGTTCAGTTATTGTAAAAAACAAAAAGATTATTAGCACAGGTTACAATGGAACTCCAAAAAATATGAAAAATTGCTATGAAGGAGGTTGTAATAGATGTATTGACCCTAATAAAATAGAAGGTAAATCGCTTGAAAGTTGCGCATGTATGCACGCAGAAATAAATGCAATGTTATTTGCTGGTATTGAGAGGTGTGTGGGGGCCACAATATATGTTACATTAATGCCATGTGTTTCTTGTTCAAAAAGTATTATTCAGTGTGAATTTGAAAGAGTAGTGTATGAAATAGATTACACAATTCCGGATAATTTTTCGACTATAAATTTACTTAAAAATGCAAATATAAAAGTTGAAAAATTATTAACAAATCAAGTATTTAAAAAATAAATTCAATTTAATTAAAAAAAATGTTTAATTAGTTAATTTTAGATATGATAGATATTGAAATAAATAATTATTCTTCTGGCAAATCTATTTCATTTTGAAAAATAGAATGATTAATCTTGACATTTATTTGATCTTCATCTTTGTCATTTTGATCAATTGATTCATCATTTTCAATATTTTCACTATAAGTATTTAATTCAAGAGCTTCATTTTCTGATAAAAAGCCATTCTCATCGTATTCGTATGTATCTCCATATGCAGCATCCTCATCATCAACAAATAATGAAGGATCGTAGACAAACAAATCTCTCCCTGACATTTGTTGTTTACCTTGTTTGGCTGCCTCAGCTTTAGCTCTCTCCTCTTCTTCTTTTTCTTTCTTTTTCTTCCATTCCATAAACGTTTCGAATGTTACTGGTGTTCCGGGACCAGGTAGCTCTAATCTCTGTCTTTCTATCTTTTCTTCTAATGTTTCTTCCTCAGCATTTAAATCACCTTCATTTTCACTTTCTTGTTCCTTTATAATATAACCTTTAGGAAGACAATGGCGATATTTACAATTATCCCCACCTTCTGGACATACCCAAAACCAACCGTATTGTTTCTTTTCAACTGCTGTTAAAAAGTGCTTACAAATTATATCAGTACTAAATACAGTTGGCTCTTGAGACAAAGGGTTTTTTTTTGATCCTGAACTTAACTTTTGATCACGTTGATCAATATATAAGTCAATCTTTTGCTCTGCTTTTATTGTAGATGGATCTACTTTACGTGAGTCTTCTACAGATACTTTTTTGATGTTTTCTGTCCCTTTAAATAAAGCTGCCAAAAGAGCTTGTTGTTGAGCTTGCTTTTTCTTTTCTTCTTTTGCTTGAGCAGCTCTTTGTTCTTGACTTGCTTGTCCTCCTTTGGTATTATTTATTTGTGAAGTAACAGATTTTATATACTTTTGTACACTTTTACTTTTATTTTTGTTTTTCAAACCAAAGGTTTTATCTTCTATAATCTTTTGTTTTTGTTTTTCCAACGCCTTTTGTTGGCCTCTTTCTTGTTTACTTTGATTTTTCGGTGGCATTTTATATATTTTAAAATTTTCGTTTTAGAAGAATTGGACTATTTCTCGGCGGGTTTAGATATAAAAAGCAATTTAATATTGCACTATAACCAGTATTTAATCCATTGATAAATAAGCGATTTGATTAAATTTATAATTTAACAAATGAGAAATGGAGATAATACAACTAAAAAAATTAAATTAAAAAAGCGAAATAGATCAAATTATAAATATACTAATTATTTATAGAATACAATAATTTATAAATAGGTTTCAAAATAATTAGCAATTTGCATTAATACTTTAAAACTAACTTCCTGATAAATCTCGATCTAGTTCTGAGTTTATTTTCAATTCACAAGATGAATTAGATCGATTGGCTAAAGTATGTAGATTGTATTTATTATATTTACGATAGTCATTTATAATAGATATACCACAAAAGGACCGAATAATTTCAACAATTATCGCCTTTTTTGGATTTTCAAGATTTACAGGATAACGAGTTTTCATTTCCAAATATTGAGAACTATCACTAGTACCCCAAATTATTTCCGTTATTAAGTCATATACCTCCTGTCTCTTAATTTCAGAATTACTACATCTTGAACTATAAAAGCAAGCCCATGAAGTCAAATTATCAACTGTTTTATCATCGCTATCTGTAAGAGATGAGCTTTTCAGATGAGATTTAATTAAGTTTTCAAGATTATTTTTTATTTCTCCAATTTTTGCTGGACAAATAATATCTAATGGAATCAAGCGATTGATGAATCTGGATAATAAATAATTAGAACCCACGTTTTTATAAACAGAATTAGAATAAGTTTCACTCATCAATTTTTCTATTAAAATGGAAGGAATATCATTAGGATTATTAAATTGTATTAATACAAGACATCTTGAAATGTTATCTATAAATTTGAATCTTTGTTTCTCTTCAGACAATTTCTTAGATTCCATCTTGATTCTTTCTTCTAAATCAATATTATCACCATCTACATCATAGTTATCTTCAAATTCATTTTCTTGAAGATCTTGAGTTAATATTCTTATTACTTCTCTATATGCTGTTAAAGTTTTATTATTTGCGCTAACAGACATTAAAACTCCTTTTTTCAATGATGTTAAATCGTAAAGTCCCAATCTATCCCTCTTTTGACTACTTATAGAGTAATACTTTCTTTTTTTGTTATTTTTCATCTTGTTAATCAATATAAAAATTTCTCAATTTTCATTTACAAAAAGAGAAGCGAATTGCGGGAAGCTTTATTTTTATTTTTATTCTTTATTTTTTTACGTCTTTCAATAGGAAATTGCAAATAAGCACTATATTGCTGTACCTCTTTCTAAATTTTTCTTAATCTCTTCAGTATACTTACCATATGCTCTATCCAACTTTTCATTATATTTTAAATTATCTCGACTGATATGATATACTTGAGAATCCGTGTCAATACCCTCAAATAATGGTTTTCTTCTTTGATGTTTTAAGTATTGACTTATTAATATGTTCTTGTCTTCTGCTGAAGCTGAATGGGATGTTCTTAAGTAATCAAACTTTTCAGGGTTATCTTTTAAAGCTTTCATTTGTTCTTCATACTTTTCTTTATCAAATACAATTAACTTTTTCATATTAGAAATCATCCCTTTTCTACCTTTTTTGGTACTTTTTTGATTATAACCGCTATCTTCCAATTCTTTTTCAAAATTAACTATTTGATTCTGTGTTCTCCACAATTCTACATTGTCAAGTTTATTCATGTGGAAATTTTTGTTTGCCGATTCATTCTTCAATATTCTCAATGCTGAATTTTCTATTAATTCCTCTCGAACAGATTTGTAAGATAAATCTAAATCTTTCATTCTTTCTCTTCTGAATACCTCCATATTTAATATTATAGCAGATTGCATCTTTTTAGATAAATCTACTAATCTGTTGTTATTTTCACTTCCTTTATAATTTTGCAACAGAAATTTAAGACGAGATTCTAAATAATTATCTTTAATTCCAGAATTCATTTCAAAATATTTATCAAATCAATATTTATCACCTTCTTTTAATTAAGTAAAATATTTAAATATTTTTGTCTCACATAACATTATTTCGAACCATAATTTTAATGTTAAAAGCTGGAAATTTGTTTAATTAAGAAAAATTAACTGCAAAATCAAAACAAATAAAAAGTAAAAATCAAACACATTAAATTTGCTTTGCAGATTTGTATATTGCAAACGATTATTTCTAATTTATAAATTATATATCTTTCAATTCTAATTGTATTAAAAAAAAATGCCGCAATAAGATAACAAATATTTAATAAAAGAGATTAATTAATGGAAGAAAAAGAAGTAATATTTGCAGTTCCAACAGGTATGTAAATCCAATGTATTCTATTTTTTATTATATAATTCAAATAATTTTATATTTTAATTTAATTTCTAAAAGGAACCCGTAAAATAGTTCATATAAAAGATTCTAAAACAAATAAATCAACAACTAAGGAAAATTATGTTTTGCGTCTAAGATCGTGTTTATCTTGTAGAATAATTTTAAGTGATCAACAATTTTACGAAGGAGGTTGTCCTAACTGTACTCATTTGGCTATGGAATATGATCGACAAAAAGTAAATTCATGTACCTCAATGTCATTTAAGGGGTAAGTTTATATTTCAAAAATTACGTTTATTACTCCTAATTGTTTTTTGCTCTAAAAAATTTCAAATTTTTAATTATAGAATGATATCAATGTTGAAACCTAATGAATCATGGGTTGCTCGATATAATCGTTTGACTAACGTAATTCCAGGTTGCTATGCAGTATCTGTCAGTGGAGATTTAATGTCTGACGAAGAAGGTAATTATAATGAGGAATATTAGCGTTATATTGAATTCTGGTATTTTTAATTATCATTACTGAGCTTGAATGATTTTGAGTTAAATTGTTCTCGGAAATTTTTGTAAAAAGCAACAATTATATCTACTTGAAATATTCAATTACAAAAATGAACTTTTCTATGTTAATCTATTTTATCTTTATTTTTGTTTCAGTTTTTTCCCTATCTTTTAATAGTAATTTTTGAAAATTCTTTCAAAATTTTTATTATAATTTGGTTTAAAATTAATTGTTTTTAAATTGTTAGATTTATATTGCTTTTTTAGTATTAAGTTATCATAACATCATTTAAATAACTCAAAATAAAATTATTTATTTATAAAGAAATTTGAAACTTTACGAAATATTTAAAATCTAAAACATTTAGTAAATTCCGGTCATTTTACATGAATTAAAACACATTCAAGGAAATTTGTTGTAATCGTCTAATTTTAATTCATCTATTAAAAATTAAACTAAATAAAATTTATTTAATGCGTTTGATATCATTATTAATTTACTTGAATAGCTTTCATTAATATCTAAGTGTTTTTTTACAAATAAAGAATATTTTTAAGACGACTTATTTGAAAAAGTATTTAAAATATATTTAAATGTATTTAAATATAAAGAGTTGATATTCAATATCCAAATATTTATTCAGATAATTTGATTTTAAAAAAATTTAATATTTACTTTTTAAATATTAAAGAAATTATTAAAATCTTGATTTTTATTTCTATAGATGTTTTAACAAATCTTTTTTATCAAACTATTTAAAAATTTTTTTTACCTGAATTTAGCAGTTGAAAAAAAAATTATATTTAAAAATAATTAAGAAAAGAATTAGATTAGTTGAGATTTAATCAAAATAAGTTCTTTCTAATATTTAAAGTAAACGAATTTATAAAATTGAATTATTTTTTGCAATATTTAATGTCTGTATTTAATAAAATAGAAAAATTCTTATTAATTTTATTCAATCACCAATTAAATAAAAAGAAATGTTAATATTTTAAAGAACAGCTTAATATTTAATTATTGGAATCAGAAATGACAGTTCTTACATTATGTATTTTCTCTACCCATTTATCTCTCATTTCAGAAGAATCAGAGTGAAGAATAAGTGATGATGGTACACTGTTTTTTGTAAAATCCAGAGCAAAACATGGAATTATTTCATTTTCAATATTTGTTGCCAAGTTAAATACTCTTATTTGTCTAACCAATCTAATTGGTATATTTTCACAATAAGTTTTATCATTTGGATGATGACACCATAAAAGTATTCCATCAGATCTCAATATAAAAAATCTTTCTTGCCATAATCTGTTTTCAGGAGGTTCATTATTATTATCAATTGATTCCAAAGATTTTTTTTTGGAGACAAAGGATTTTCAAGTGCCAAAGGTGGATTAATACATATTCCAAGAAAACCAAAGTGATAAGTTGGTACTGATACAAGTAGACTAGTTTCTCTATGTGGTAAAAGTATAAATGAAGATTTATTAATTATTGCAAGTACAAGAGAATATTGATTTTCTGAATTAAACAATCCAATAAGATTATCAGGTTCTGTAACAATAGGTGGACTTTCACCGTAAACTGAAATTAGATTTTGAAATGCAGTAGCTCTAGCAGGAGACAATTTGTCTATCCTATCTTTAGAAATATCACCTGAATAATTATTATTATCCTCATTTGAACTTAAAAATTTGAGCCAAAATGAGTTTGATTTTTCAATTTTTTTTTCAACATTTGAACTTTCTGTAACTACATGTGATAGTAATATTTCTGATGGAGTAGTAATAGTTCTATAGGCAATAGTGAATTCTTCTAAAAATTCACTTCTGCGATTAACTTCCAAAAGAATATCATCCCAACCATCCACTTTTATCAGAAGTAATACATTTGAGTTTTTTGGCACAATAATTTCTTCGAAATCAATAATAGGAGCTGCTTGAAGTAATTTTAAAGGAGAATATTGGAACAAAGCAAATCTTTCTGATGTTAAAACAAGTATTTGTCTAAAAATATTAGTTGGAGAATCTAAAGGTGGTGGAAAACAGGATTTTTCGAGTCCTCTTGCAGTATAATTTATTACAATATCACTCCAAATACCTTTTTTTCTTTCTACAGAAGTTAATTTCATTTCTTCTAAACGATCATAATTTTGTTCCATTGCAGCATGATCACCATTTTTCCCCTTATAAATATTAGATACATTTTTATTATTAGATTTAAATCCAAACATATTCCATAAAGATGATTCTTTTGCATTGTCACTGCTATATTCAAATTCTGGAGTTGAAAATACACAGAAGTCATCTCTACAGGTTGATGTTGGTTCATTTCCACTAACCCAAGCAGATAAAACTACTTTATCTTCAGAATAATTGGTTTCAATTGCATGACTACTAAGTGATCTATAATTTTTTTTAGGTGTTGCAGGAAATGCTTCATTAATATTCACTGTGTTTACATTTACAATCGAGTTTGAAAAAGATTCATTTAACTCAATTTCTGATTCAATTTCTTTAAAATTATCAAGATGAAGTTTAGATATTTGAGATTTAGAATGAATTAAATTGGGTAATTGTCCGGAGGAGTTTCTCAAAGAAGTTGCAATTCTTCTTTTTAATAAAATTTCTTGTATTTCATGATTATTAGTTAAATGAAGTAGTGTATTTCTGCGATTATCTTGCACATTTATTTCTGCACCAAAAGATAAAAGTAACTCCATCAATAATGCATTATCTGTTAAGACTGAAAATGTGATAGGTGAGAATCCAGAATAAGAAGTTTTATTTATTATGTTGATTTTTTCTTCAAATGTAAATTGTTCTAACAATAATTGAAAACTATCTATATGTTTAATATATGAAAGCAAATGTAATATGTTCCAACCATATCCAAAATTTAATTTAAAAAGTGAAAATATTATTTTTTTTACGACTAAATTTTCTTCTTCTTCAACCATTTGCTCATTAAATTCAATCTTTTTCAACCTCGAATCTTCTACCTTTTTAAAAGAAATTATTTTATTAAGATATTTAATCAAATCTTCAGAATTATCTTGAATAATCGAATTTATAATTAATCTAAATATATTTCTTGTATTTAAATACAGTTCTGATTGCTTATCTGATAAACATATATTCATAGTAGTTTTGTAAATATCTTCCGAATTAGTTTGAAAATTAATGTCTTCATATAATAAATCAACAAATATCTCGAATATATTTAATGAATTATCATCAAATTGTTTTTCAGAATCAAGAAGCAATATATTTAAAAATTTTTTAATACTTTCATATTCCAATGAAATACAATTTAGTATAAATTTTTTTTCTTCATAAAGTGTTTCCGTATGTGAAGTAGAAAGTAATGGAATTTGTTTTATAAAGAAGTTAAATAAATGAATGTCAAATGATCTTATTAATTGCATTAAATTTCCTTGATTAGGAGTTTTTTTATCTGAAAAAAGCTTAGTAAAATTTTCAAGAAATTTTTTAGAAAAAGATAAAGATTCTTCTCTGATGTTGAAATCATCCATTTCAATTTGAATTATTTCTTTAGCAATATTTGAAAATGGAATTGAATTTAAAATAATCATTTTCGATTCGGAAATCAAAGATGTATTATTTTCTTCACTGCTTAAAGATTTTGAAAAAATAAATGCAATCATATTAAGCATTTCTATAAATTCTTGTCTTAATAATTTATTATTTTCTTCAAGAAGATCAATTTTATTTTCATAATCCTTTTTCTGAGAAAATTCTTTTTCAAAAATGGTTTTCTCTACATTCTTTTTTTCATCCTTAAGTTTTTTAATTTCTAATTCATTATTAAATTCTAAATCAGCTAATTTTTTTTTAATGAAGTCAACTCATCATCTTTGTCAGCAAGTTTACTTTCTAATTGAGATATTTGTAGTCTTAAATTGGCAATTTCTTTATATAGTGACTCCTTATTAGTAAGTAAATCTTCAACAATACGTGGAGAAGAAGCCTCCATTATTTGTTTTTGCTTCAAATTATTTATATTTTGTTGTTCTAATTCATCAATTTTTTTATTTAATATCATTATTTCGTCATTAAGAGTTTTAACTAAATCTTGTAACCTTAATGTTTCAACTCCATCCTGCTTTATACGATCTTTTAAAGAAAAAATTTCTTCATTCTTATTTTTTTCTAAATCATACATTTCACTCAATGCTTCATCTCTTGATTTAACTAATTTCTCGAGTCTAGAAATCTTTTGTTCAAGTACTTTAATCTGCTCTAACCCTTCATTATGCGAATGCTCAACATCTTCTTCAAGATCCATATCCATATTTATGTTATTTCAGGTTTACATTAACTTTGTATTAAATTTTAGTGTTTTTTTTTTTTTTCAATTAAATTCAATTTTTTATTTGGTATAAACGTATGCAATATTTTTAAGGCGGGAATGTGTGCTATAATCGTGTCAAACTCTATACCGACATGTTAAAAAAAATAAACCGATGCAAAACATTAAAAGTAAATTAAGACTCAACAAGAAATCAGCTAAAACAATTTATGAATTTAAATTATGAAATCCAGAGCTCGGAGACTATCATATCTCTTATATGTTGATTTAGAGAGTTATACCACTTCTCCACTTGATTAGGAGGCATTAATTGTTGACAGTAATTATCAACATTGTTTTTATTTAAACTGAAACCAAATGCTAAGTCTGCTGCAGGTTGTTTAAGAACCCATCCCTCTCTTCCTCCAATACTAGTACAAATTAGTGTATATGTAATAAAAGATGACACTTTATGTGAAAATATTTCTTTTCCATCCTTATTTATGTTTTTTATAAAAATAAGACTTTCAATTCCAATAGATGGTGCATTTATTATTAAAAAATTTGTTTTAGATACAGGTTTTTTCGTTTCTAATTGTGTGGTGGAATTTAGTGACCAAAAGTGTGAAGGATCTACAAGATAATATGCTTTAGAAACTTTAATTTTATTAACAGTATCAATTTCGGAATTTCTCTCAAAGCTATCTACACTTTTTCCAAAAATTTTACTGGAGATACAAAATGAACCTTTGAACACACATTTAAAGAATAAAATCAATAATATGTTGAATCTATTTAAAAAAAAATTCATTTTTTAAAAATCTAAATGTTTTGAACAAATTATCTTTAAATCTAAAATTAAATTTGAAACAATTAATAATTTAAATATTTGTAAGTTAGTTACAAATAATCATTGATTGGATATTTTTTCATTCAATTATGGAAATTATGGTAAATTAAAAAAAAAAAAAATAATGAAATATTAAGTGTATATTTGATATTTAGTTAAAAAAATCTAGAATATAAATAAGAATAATTTAGTTTGTGTACTTGTCAAGTAATATTTGTGTGAATAATAAATTAGTATTTTCTTGAGTGTACACAATGATCATTAAGATTATTTGAAATGACAAGTATATTTAAATTTTCTTCAACATCTGCTATAGCACTTAATTCTATCAGAGAAATTAAAATTGCTAATTCTAGTAACAAGAATTCAGAAAAGATTAATAGTCGAGAGTTTGTCAATTACTTCTCAAAAAGAGAGTTGAGAGACAAAGACGAATATAACAGTGAAAATTCAACAAATACAAGTGATTCTATTAAAGAAGGGTTTACAGAGTCTAATGAAAGAACAATTAAATTACTAGAACATAGGAAAAAGGAACTCAAGAGGAATATTGATATTATTTCAATTCAACTGAAGAGACATATACGTCAGCTTGAATATATAGAATCAAGAATAAGCGAACTTAAAAATGAAAAATCGGGACTTCAGGTTAACAAACTTGAACTAGATCATTATCAAATTAATTTATCAAGGTTAAGTACCACAATAAATACGGAAATTAATAGTCCAACAAGTGAATTGGCAAGTAGTAACGATATAAATAATAAAAAATACTTAAATTACCAGATGGACGGAGAATGGTTATTAATTCCGGAATTTAAAGAATTGGTTAAAAGTGTGATTAATTGACTAAATTTGAATTATATTTAAATCGTTTAAATAATATTTTAAGGCGCTCTTCTTTTTTTTTTTTTTTTTTTTTGAAAGAATTGTTTTTAATTATTACGTGTAGAGCGGTTCGCTACAAAATGAATTTGTCGTCTTAAAATTTCAAGTCGCGTCTAAAATTGAAAAAGTGAAATTCACGAAATATTAAAACTAAAAATAATTCTTAAAGATAATATTTCTTCTATTCAAGTAGATTTTCTGAATATTACTTATAATGGTAAGTTCCATTTGAATTGCTTTTGTTAAGTGTATGTGATTAACTTATATTCGTTTGTAGGACTCTGCCCCTAAACTAGCAAAGGTTGAGAAGATTCTTGGTCGTACAGGATCACGTGGTGGTGTTATTCAAGTGCGTGTTCAATTTATGTCCGGTGAGTCCGAACTTGCAGGACGATCCTTGATTCGTAATGTTAGAGGTCCTGTGAGAGAAGGAGACATCTTGGCCTTATTAGAAACTGAAAGAGAAGCACGTCGCCTTCGTTAATTTAGTTAGTAAAATTTAAGTCTATTTAATAATTTTGATGATTTTAATGCTTTCAATGTCTCGAACTATTTTTTGAAAATTTTTAAAAATTTCCTAATATTTAGCAATAATTTAATTCACTACTGTGTGTTTTTCTCAAAATCAATGAACTTATTGTTAAATATGCTTTAAAAACAACATTAACTCGACGAGTTATATAATAAGTCGAGTTTTCTGCTCATATTAATCATCGTACATCCATACTACGAACGATGATTTTGGACAACTGGATGTAGTTAAAATAAGATTGCAATCAGCTCTTGGGTGACCGGAAATAGAAGTTACAACAGAATTTGAGTCATGTGTACTTTTAAAAAAAGAAGAACAGTTCGTGGAATTTAAGCCGTACACAAATGCATCTCCAATATTACTTAAATAAGTTCTTGGTATAATTAATTGATTTCTCCATATAAGCGAAAATCCAGTATACTTTGGTACTAACTGATTATTAAATATACTTTCATTATAGTTTTTTTGGTTCAAGTCTTTCCAAAAAATATTTTTTTTTTTTAGTTGTTCATTTCTAAAATCCCAAATACAGGACGAATCGTTCCCCATACATTGTAGATAACAACAGTCATATGAAAAAGAGGAGTGAAGTGCATATTTTGAATTTTGAGGTCCAGATAAAGTTTTTAGTAATTGCAAATTAGATGATCTCCACATCCTGATTTTTCCATCAAATGATGTTGAAGAAATTATTTTTGAGTCAAATTCTAATTCCAAACTCGTGATAGATCCTTCATGTGCAAGAACCTCGGATACAAATCCAGTTCTTCTTATATCCCAACTTCTTATATAACCATCATATCCACCAGTATAAATAAAGTTCGAACTCCAATTTTTAGATATAGAAACGCTTGTACAAGACCCTTTATGAGTATTAACAAAATTTAATGCTTTTGAATTCAGAATAGAATCTTTTTTTAAATTTGCTCTCAGGTCATAAATAGAAACTGTTCCAGTAGAGTAACAAGAAACCAAGTAGTTACCGGAAAAATCACATCTTATATCATTTATTCCATAATCATTATTAAATTTAATATCAAAATCTACCTCAATATTTTTTAATGACAAAATTCTTTTTCCCGTCTCCAGATCATGAATAAATATCTTTCCTTTATCAGTTCCACATGCAATTCCTAAACCACCAAGAGCAAATGATCCTCGAATAATAGAAGAAGTTTTACTTAATGAATCATTTTCATTGCAAAATATCTTTAATACGGGGCTCCAATTACTAATGTTACATTCATTATTTCGATCAAATTCTTGAATCATTTAACCAGAGAGTTAACTTTTAAGCTTTAACATATTTGCAAGATATTCGCGCTAAAATAATTCAAGTCGTTAATTTGGTGTTTAAGGTTTACTTGGATTTTAAAAGTATTTAATAAGTGATTAATAATAAACTAATTCAAATGAACAAAGAGCAACCAATTAAAGAATATAAACATGAGAAATACCCACTCTTTATTTGTCAATTCGAAAGTATTGGC
Source organism: Cryptosporidium baileyi (assembly GCA_001593455.1). Classification (NCBI taxonomy): domain Eukaryota; phylum Apicomplexa; class Conoidasida; order Eucoccidiorida; family Cryptosporidiidae; genus Cryptosporidium; species Cryptosporidium baileyi. The sequence goes on from JIBL01000002.1 coordinate 73,738, forward strand.
TCTACACAAACATGGGCATATGAGAATGTCGACACATTAGTAAGCACTCAAAAATTATCTCCTCAAAACTGGGTTTTAGTAATATCCGATCATATGACATCTGGAGTTGGATCTGAGGATTTTAAGACTGGATGTTCAAGAAGTTGGCACACTGCACATGGAAAGAACATTAATGCTACATATGTCGTTTTACGTCGTAAACCGAAATGTAATAATGAGATTTTGCAAGATATCGGTCTTTATATTTTAAGTTTATCTTTAACAGTTTGTAGAGTTATAGAAGAATTCGGAGTTAGTAATCCAAAGATCAAGTGGGTTAACGACATTTTTGTAAGAAACAAGAAAATGGGTGGTATACTTTGTAAACAATTAGATAAAAATTACACCTTTGACGGAATTGAATATGAACCTTTTGTAATTGGTGTGGGTTTGAATGTTTTACATCAAGAAAACGAACTTCCAGTAAATGTCGAACACCCAGCAACATCTCTTTTTTTAGAAAGTACCCTAAATTTATCGCAAATAAAAATCTCTGAAATACTCGAAAAATTACATTTTGAAGTAATTAAATGCATTACCTGTTTAAATTTTTTAAGATTAAAAGATGTAGAAAAACCTAATAATTTGATTTATAATTCTAAAGAATCGATATTAAATGACATTAACGCCAGACTATTGTACAGAGGCAATACAGTAGCTGTCGAGAATTATGAACTAGATGGAAACAGTATTGAGATGGGGATATTCGATGGGATTGATTTTAATGGTTACGCCATTATTAGATCTGCAGATAGCGCGGATCAAATCAAACTTTCTCATGGAAGAATCAGGCCAATAAATTAATGTGTAAATGTTAGTGGAGTTTCTAAAAGTGCTGTTAATTCCTTGTCTTCCTGAATGCTGATTCCTGGAATAGGTTCCTTCGAATAAGGACAATCTGAAAATCGGTCAATTTGTTGAAATAAAGTTTTATCTAATTAAACTTACGATATTCCAAAAGTGCTCTCGCAACATGTGTCTTGCTTACAATTAAAATATAAGCCCATAAAAAGTCTCTAATTATTCTCGTCCAAAAATCGTATATTACAACAATATAGGCACAAGTGTCTCTTGATAATGCATGTACATTAGACCAGGATTTTTCACTTAATTCATGTATTTTAACTACGTGGCTTCTGATATATTTTGTTATAAAGATAACTAAGATGTAAACTAAAGCCTCAGCAATTCTTTCTGGATTGTTCAATACATTCTCAATTTGCTTATCTTTCAATAATGCTCTTAAGATCTCTTTGTAACAAAAGATACAGTCCAGAACTGAAGTCTTTATCATATCTGCTATCTTATGCCCAAAATGGGCGCAATTATTTGCGAGAACTTGCGATCTTTGTTCCACACCTACTGCTTGTCGATAATCTAAATTGTTCATGCATTTGAAAAGTTCTAAAAAAAGTCTTGAGTTTCTTTTATTTCCTGCAATGTGACTTCCTTTGTTTTAAAGATTAAAGTTTAATTTGAATTTGGCTTTTTATCAACTATTTGAGCTTACCTAGTGCTTCACAACGACCTTCTCTTGGAAGGGTCACTTCAATATCTTCTGTATTTAAATCCAATTTTCCTTTTGATTTAAGGAAAACTTTTCTAATAGCTCCTGATGCATCAGCTATAAAATTTTCTTTTCCAATATCTATTAATATAAATATATATATAAATATGATATACTTCATATTTATATTTACTTAGATAAAAAGTTAAATCGCGAAATTAAAACTAAAATGTGTTTTTCGAATTAAGTAATAGGTTACAGTCAAACATAAGGATGTACATCATTTTTTTAGTAAATGTGTATATTAAAATTTGATGCTCTTACACCCACAAATGCACCTCTGCTACCGCTAGCGGCACTCTGGTCACGGTTTTCAAATTGAGATAGAAAAACGGTATTCTCTGACCCAGAGTTTGTGGCCGATCAAAATTGACAATTTAATTCCGTTTTTTAAAAAGGAAAAAAAATTTTTCAATTTTTTCCCTTCTATATAATTATCCGAGTTGTTTAATAATCAAGTGTAGAGAATAGATATATGAAGGTAAAACTATATTTATAAAAAAGTCTAATATTGAAGTATTATGCATATATAATATATATATACTTGTGTACATACAACAGTAGAATATTTGAGAATACTAAGAACTTGAAACAAATATGTCTTATAAATTTAATAATTTATTGGGATTATCCTATAATGGTGGTGATATATTATTTAATTCTGATTCATCAAATTTAATTTCAAATGTTGATAATAGGGTATGTATTCACGATATAAAATTTAATAGAACTCATTTTTTACCATGTGAAGCTAGAAGTAATATAACTAAAATGTGTCTTTCCCCTGATGAAAATATATTAATATGTGTAGATCAAGATAATTATGGATTTGTAGTTAATTTTAATAAGGGCTTAATACTTAATAGAATCCAATTTCCTGGGTCAATTAGTTTTATATGTTATAGTCCAAATGGTGATTATATTGCAACAGCTATTGATTCTGGAGTTTATATATGGTACTCACCTCAGGTATCTAAAGGATGGCAACTGGTACTTAAAAGAAAACACATTATTCATAATTCAAAGGTTAATACACTTGACTGGAGTATATGTAATAATTTCATTGTAACGTCCAGTAATGATATGACGGTTAGACTTATAAGTACAGAAAAAATTTCTAACTTCGATACTGTTGCATTTGTATCACATAAAAATCCTGTGATTGCAGCTTATTTTACTAAAAATATGCACTCAATATTTTCTGTAAGTTCAGAAGGTGTAATTATATTTTGGAAACCAACAACAAAAAAGAATGTTAAGGGAAAGAAATTAGTAAAAACCGAAAAGATATTACAAAGACAAAGAAAAAAACGGTTTTATGAACAAAATGAAGATTTAGAATTTGAAGGATCAACAGAAATAACAAGTAGAATCTGGGTTGAAGCACTGAAAGCCTATGTAAATCAGTCTAAGGGATCAACTATTAATGGATGCACATTTAATTATGAGAAAAATTTGATAGCCTTGTCAACTTCCAATGGTGTATTCACACTTTATGGAATATCAATTGGTCTTAACGAAGATTCACTAGATCCTGATGATATTTCAATATATTCAATACATACATTCTCTCTTTCGAACTCACCACTAACATCATTGAAATTTAATACAACTGGAGATTGGATAGCGGTTGGAGCTGCCAAAACAACACGACTGATTATATGGGAATGGCAATCAGAATCATATATATTGAAGCAACAGGGTCACTCATTTGGTGTCCAATGTGCTAGTTTTAGTCCTGTAGGTTTAGCTCGAGGAAATTGGTATAGTAGAGCTTCTCATGATGATCACCTTGGAATCAATTCAAGAACAATCATAGCTACAGGAGGAAATGATGGAAAGGTAAAGTTGTGGGATATTAATTCAGGATATAACTTTGCAACTTTTTCTGATCATGTCGCACCCGTTTCAAAAGTTATTTTTAATCCGCAAGGAAATGCCATTTTATCTGCTTCTTTAGATGGATCAATTCGAGCTTATGATATTATGAGATATCGTAATTTTCGTACCTTAACAGTTGGTGGAGAAAATGGCGTTCAATTCACTTGTATTGCAATGGATAGAACAGGTGATTTAGTAGTTGCAGGAACACAAGGAGAAGGATACAAAATATATGTTTGGAATTTTAGAACGGGAAAACTTATTGATACACTTTCTGGTCATACTTCGAATATTGTAGATATATCCTTTTGTCCTTCATTATCAAGTCCAGGAGTTTTGGCATCTGCTTCCTGGGATGGAACTGTAAGGATATGGGACTTGTATGCTCGTATAGGTAAGGGAGCTGTTGGAGAGTCGCTAATACATTCATCATCAGTATTATCAATAGCATTTGACCCAAGAGGAAATAATCTACTTGCTACAAGTACACTTTCCGGTAATATAACGTTTTGGGATATTAGTAAGGGTACTGTAGAAGGAAGCATAGATGGACTTAGAGACATACACACTGGTAGAGGATCCTCTCAAGCATTTTCGGCAAATAATAGTAAAAATGGTGGTGGAAAATTGAATGGAAATACTAACATTAATATAAACAGAAATCAACATTTTTCTTCAATTTGTTATAGTAGTAATGGAAGATTTTTAATAGCATCATCAAGAAATTCTCCAAGAATATGTTTATATGATACTATAACTCATGTATTAGTATCAACTATTCAACTTACCATTTCTCGTTTTTTTTCGGGAACGAGAATGGAATTGAATTCGAATTCGAAAAGTAAAAAAAGGAAATTCATACCTGATTCTGAAAATCCAGATGAAATTTGGAACCCAAGCAATAAACTTAAACAAAAAGAATTAGTTATAAGTGAGCACAAATCTCTTCCTGGAACAACTTTCGGTGAATTTGCACCAAATGATATGAAAAATCATTTTATAGTATATGAAGTGACTTTTTCTCAAAATTCAACACATTGGATAGCTTCAACAAGCTGTGGTGCATTTTTATATAGTTTGGATTTAATAGGAAATTCATATTTAGGCTCATCATCGCATTTGAATACTTTTGATCACTTTAAAGGACAAATAATGACGAAAGAAGTTAATGTAGATAATATTGAAAATTTTTTAACTCAAGGAGACTATTTGAGAGCATTAATTTTATCGTTGGCAATGAATAACTTTAATATACTTGTAAAAACATACAAAATTATTCCCATTTCATCAATTAACTACGTTGTGCAAAATACTGCATTATTTTTGATACCAATTATGCTCAACTTTTTAAGAGTTGTTACAAATCCATCAAATAAATATTTCTTTTATTTAGAACGACATTTAATATGGATTGAGTCGATAATTAAAACACATGGTAATTTCTTTTTAAATATTGATGAAAGTATGGTTAACTCAACTTTAAATAACAAAGATGCACAATCTGATGATGCTCAGAGTGAAAATGAGAAATTAAAACAAAATAAAATCGCTCTGTTTTCTTCTAATCTCAATCACAATGATACTAGAAGTATCTTTCTTGCAATTCTAATGAATTTGTCTCAAATATACTCATTTTCCAGACAAATTTATGATTCCAATTGTTCAATTCTATATTATTTGTCTTTAAGACTAGACAATAGTAGTTAAAATTGTTTATAATTATTCTTATTTCTTAAGTTACCAATTTCAACAATTATTTTCTAATTTGACGATACCCCACAAAATCACATTGTAATACTGCATGTATGCATGCATACATATTATCATGTATTGTATTCTATTAATTGTAATTGCATGTAAATAACAAATAATTGTTTGAGAATATTTAAGTTAAATCAAAGTATTGGTTGTGTTTTTTTAATTTGTGCCAATTTCTCTTTTCTTTTATTTCTATAAAAAATAGTGGACTTGTAAGAAAATAAAATAAAAATAAAAAAAAAAGAAAGGTTTGGAAGTAATTTATAGGAAATAAAGTAACATTAAACTATTTAATTATTAAAGATAAATCTGAAGAAGCATATATTTGACATATGTCTATTTATTTAAAAAAAAAAAATGATTTATTCAGGATCAATATCAAACAAGTTAGATAATGACAGATTATCTTATTGCTATTATCCTAATAAGGACAAGTTGGAAGGTGATAATTGGTTCAGTAGCTTCAAAGGTAAGAACGAATTGAACGGTAATGTTGCTTCTCATACACAATTAGAATTTTTATTTTGGATTGCATTTTGCTTAATATTGTTAGTTGGTTATAAGTACTTGTCTGATGGTAGTTTTTCTGCAATATTAACATTATCTTCAGCATTTCAATGTTTCGCATTTATTTTACTAGCATCAAAAGTGAATACCCAATGTTCATTATCAGGAATATCCTTAAGAAGTCAAATATTATATTCTATATCACTCATCTCAAAATTATCGTCTACACTATTTTTCAATGGTTATTTGCCTGTTGACAGATCTGGAGATTGGGTATATCAAGTAGCAGACGTTATATCGTTAATTATATCGCTATTGTTAATTTACTGGGGCAATACAAAACTAAAGTATCACTACAAGTTTGAAAAAGATTCCGTGAATATAATTATACCGATAATTTTTTCAGCAATATTGGCTATTTTTATTCATCCAGATTTAAACAGTTATTTTCCAGCTGATTTTGCATGGACATTTTCCTTATACCTCGAAACAATAGCTATGTTACCTCAATTAACATTAATGACTAAAATTGGAGGTGAAGTTGAAACTTTAACAAGTCATTATTTGGCTTCTTTGGCAGCTTCAAAAATACTTTCATTTGTGTTTTGGTTATTTTCGTATAAGGAACTTGCACCAGAACAAGGAAAAAATATACCAGGATGGACAGTCATGATATCTTTTGGAATTCAAATAGTATTGTTTGCAGATTTTTTGTTTGCATATGTTAAGTCTGTTCGTCTCGGTAGAGCATTAATTATACCTACAAGTATTGTCTAAATACAACAAATTAGTTATTAAAAATAATAAAGATATTTCATTTATTCGTTTATTACAAAAAAGTTATTAAAATTGCTTAATAATTATTTGTATAAAATATATTAAACTAATCAAATATTAAATGATCAAGTATAATCAATTTCAATTTATTATATTTGTTCAATATCATATTAATTCCCGTTTAAAGTTGTATGATAAGCATTCGGTGGTATTAACGAAGGTAAAATGGAATTCGAATCATTTAAATTTATTTTTCCAATGTTTAATGACAAATTTTTATCTGAATTATTAATATTCATATTTTTTTTATGTGAAAAAAAATGTGGTTCATCTAATAAATTATGCAGTTCATTTATTTCAGGATAATTTTCCTGCAGTTTACTTTGAAAATTCGTTAAATTATTGTCATTCTCACCTATCAATTCGCAAATTGATGATAATGTTCCTATTGTTTGTAGTCTGAAATTTTGAATTGAGTTGGCTATTTCATTGAAATTATCATCTGAATATCTTTCAAATTCTATGCAACATTTCTTTAAGTCTTCTAAATTCAATGAATTTTTCCTTATTTGTCTCTGTAATTTCTCTTCATTCTTAAAAACATCTTCTGTTATATAACTTACTAATTCTTTAATATTTTTTATTTTTTCTATTATTGTCTTAGAAATTTCTTCGTCAAATGATGATTCATTTGTCGATTTTTGCTTAATCAATTTATACTCCTCATTCAATTCTCTTATTGCCATTTGCATAAGTTCTGAACGTTTTATTAATTCTTTTTCTAATGCTTGAATCTTTTCTTCATTGTTTAATTCTTTATTAGTTGTTTCCTTAATTTTGCCTTCTAATTTCAAAACATTATCTTCGATATTATTGAAATCTGCAGTTACATTTTGAATTCTTTGTTCTAATTTAGTTATTTTTGCAAGTTCTAGTGATTTGTTCATGAGTTCATCCTTAATTAATTCATTAATATCATTCATTTTATCTTCATTTATTCTTTCATTCTTAGATATTTTATTTCTTAATTCACCTATACTCTCTTCTATAGCTTCTATTCTTTTCTGTGTTAATAACCTTACAAAGTCTTTAAATAATTGTCTAATTAAACATAAGTTTTCTAATTCAACGTTTTCCAGATTATTTCCTATACCAACTAATTCCTCATCTTCTACAAATACGTCACGTAATATTTCTATTATTTCCATTTTATTACTAGTACATTTAGAACTAATACATGTACACACCTGGCTTAACATATTTGAACTTGAATTTGAACTTAAACACGAACTTGAATCTTCAACCTCTTCTAATTTATTCTCTTTCCTTAAATGATCAGAAGCACTTCTAAACTCCTGTTCCTGTATATTGTTTTTTATTTCTTTAATCTCCGTTGCAACTTGTTGTATTTGTATTGCTATATCTCTCACAGTTGTTTCTGTTATAGATTGTTGTATTTTTAAATCAGTTATATTTCTTTGAAATTCTAAATGCTGGTGGGTACAGTTACGGTCCAATTTTTCCAATAAAGACTTCTCTACTGAAGCTAAATTATTTTGAATTAAATTATTAATATACTGCTCACTTAAAGCACCAATATTTATTCCTAACTTCTCTTCAATATTCATATACTCCCTAGAATTTCTATTAGTTGAAGATCCATGACAACCATTACAGCAATTTCTTATATTACGAGAATTTTCGTTGTTTTTCAAACGATGTTTTTTTGATAATACTACTCTTTTTGGAATATAATTTTTAGGTCTTTGATTAAATAGTTGCAATTTCTCTACAAGGCAACTCATTTCAGTTTGTATTATTCTATAATTTCTTTGTAATTCATCAATTAAATCTTCAATATGTTCTGCCCATTCTGAAACATCTTCCACCGTTGATTGTGAATCATATTCATCCATTCTCAATTTAGTTAAAGCAAAAATATATTATTTTGTTTTGTTATCTAACTCTCACAATTTAATCTTCCTGTATTTCAAATTAATGTAGAAAAGAACATTCTTTAAAATTAAGGTAATTTAATGTGTGTGCTACTTAATATTAATTTCTCAGTAGATTGTTAAAATAGTTTTGTGTGTTTATAAGAGGAATTTTAATTAAAAGTTAATTTAAATAAAAACTTGCAAATTTTAAATTAGAAATTTAATAAAAAAACTTTAAATGATTTTAAATTGAAATCAAAAGTCAAGCTACCAAGTAAAAAAGAATATACTCTATTTTTTAATAAAAATTAGATTTATTCATATAAGCTAAATTCACATAAATTCGAAATATATATTAATATTATTTTAATACTATAAAAATTTACTAATACAGATTTTAATTTTTTGATTAAATCTCTATTACTTAATATATTTAAAATATATGCTTCTAAATCTCATAAAATTTAGAAACAAAACTATATTTAAAACAAGTATTTAAAATATTAATATCATAGATTTCAAATTATATTATTTCTTTTTTTTAGTTTTGCGATCCCATCCAGATCTATTAGAAGGTATATTATTCGCATTTGAAACCAAAATATTGCTGTGATTAGCTGGAATTGCAATATTTTTGATATATGAATTCTGACTAACAGAATTATTATTAATAGAGTTAGAAGTTACATTACTATAAGAAATATTATTTAAACTTTGATTAGAAGGATTTTGTATATAATTAGAATTATTGGGCTGTACATTAAGATTATAAGGTTGTAATTCAAAATGATTGGAGGTTGGGTTATTATTAAAAGATTGAAATTTTGTATTTTCAATAGAGTAATAGTTGTGATTTTGAATATATGAATTAGAATTAGATGGCAAGGGTGGTGGAGGTGGTGGTGAGTTAATAATAGTGTTATTTTGAGTAAATTTTTGGTTATTCATGAATTCAACTAGTTGATTATTCGTTTGCTCATAATATTGGTACAAATGTTGGCCAATCACTTTATTATTAATATTGTTTAAATTGTTATTGTTACTGTTGCTATTATTATTGATATTACTTATATTATTTGAATTATTATTAGATGTATTATTCATATTTATATTTATATTCATATTCATATTATTATTACTATTATTACTATTATTGCTACTGTTATTAAGATTATCTTTACTATTATTAATATTGCACTGATTAGAAAATACTCGTTTTGACGATCCGTTACTTGTTTTATTTACACCAGTGCTAATAATTGAAGAATTTTGATGCTGCAAATGAGATGTTATATCATGTCTAATTTCAATTTTATTATTACTATTAAAACGTGTATTAGATGTGTTTACAACATTAGTTTCATTTATATTGTTAATTGATCCAAATGATCCCTGTGAATATGTATTTTTATTTTTAGAGACCCCAGATGTACTGAGATTATTTGAGGTCTTGTTCGAATTATCAAAACGAGATTTGCTACTGGAATTATTTTTCTTATTTGAATTTGCATATTTAGGAAGAGAATTAGTTATTTTAGTTATAAGTTCATATAATGATGAACTTATATTACTGTCTAGATCATATGCACCAATATTAACTCCATGAATAATTTCATTAATAGAATTAATTTCTAAAGAATTAGATGGATATCCAGAAGATATTGCTTCATTAACAAAATCTTGAGTTTGTTTTATTATAGTTTGAATATTCTCAAATTTACTATTTTTCATAGAAACTAAAGATGAATTTTGATTATTTATGTTAATATTGTTATCACATGTTGAATCCATATCAATCAACTCATTATTGGACTTTGAAATACCTCTAGATTTAGCTATCATAGAAAAATCAGGGTATGGTAATGGTATTAATGTAAATTCATCAGGTCCAACATTTTCTACTGTCCAAACATCAGGAAAAGCTTCAACAAAATGCAATAAATTTGTCCAACCAAGAATCTCAATATTTAATGGAACTTCATAAAATTGCGAAAATTCACTTTCTAATATATCTAAAGGTAAGAAGTCAAGAGAACTTTTTGGAATATAATGTGGAGCTAATCTTTTACATATCCAGCGACGTAATAAAAAATGTACACCTTGTAAAACTATCATTAAAGAAGTATGGGGGATGTTATCTTTTCCATAACTTGTTGATGGGGTAGTTTTTGTTGATGAATTATTAGTAGAATTTGATAACAAGTTGGAAATATTACCTTTAATAATGGATTTGTCATTGTTATTTCCATCTTCAGATAAAGCTAATGTATTTGATGTAACAGTAGAAGATGAAACATCTATATTAGTAGTTAATACATTGTTTCCTGATTCTTTTTTATTCTTACTTTTGCTACCAGTGTTAGATGCTCCTTTTTCTGCATTATTATCTTGTATAAGTAAGAATTTTTGTTGTTGCAAATGATGTGAAGGAACGTTAGTATTATAAATATCTGTAAGACTTTGTGGAATTTGTTGACCTATATTAGAAAATGTCGGTGGTAAAGCTCCCATTTTCCAATAAGCTTCATCAGCCATTTTAAATTCTGAAAAAGAAACATTCATAGATTGAGCAGGAAGTAATAATGGTGTTATACCAGAAGCTAAATTAACTTTAAATATAGGAGATAACTTTGGTATGTTTGATGCATCAATAATAGTATGAGGTCCTTCAATAAATATATGAGGCATAGCTTGAATAAGTCCTAATAAACCATTTTGAGCTATAAAGTTTTGAAAAAATGAAGTTGCATCATGTTCAAATCGGAAATTTGTAAATGAATCATATAACATAGGTATATGAATCATTGGTACTCCATGGTTAGCCATTGGACCTAATTGATTCAATGCTGAATGCAAGACAAGATGCAATAACCAACCAAATTCTACAGGTGAAGTGGGAGGAGTTTTTGGCCATTCGTGTGTAATTGGTCCAAATACTCCTCTTGAAATAAAGTTCATATTTATATTTGGATTTATTGCACCGAATATTGGCTGTTGCATAGAATCATAATTTGGCACTGAATTTACACCTGAAATCAACCCGTTATTACCTACATGTTGTTTATCTAAATTCTGTTCAGACAAAATATTACCCGTAACATTATTCTGTATTCCTGGAATATTTTGTGAAATAGCCTTTCTATTAGGTAGTATATGAGATATGAATCCACCTCCACCTTCAAAAGTAGCTCTTCCTATTTCATCTATAATTGCCTCCACAATTTCAAGTTCTCGTGGTTCATTATAACGAACCATTATGTGAAGACCATCAGGATCATTCGCTGTTGTACCTAGTATTTGTACTTGAGCTCCACTTTCTTGTTCCATCCATTTTTGATTAGAACCAGATACACCTATTATTGCACCTGCTAAATTAGATATACTTGGATGAAATTTAGATCGATCTATTGGAATCTTCTTTGTATTTCTATAAGAGGTTGCTTGATTTTGATGAATATTCTGTTGAATTTGTGGCATTTGCAACATTTGTGTTGTCATTACATTATTCGGAACAACACTTGTGCTATGCATTATTGGAGTTGATTGAAGTTGTATATTAGGATTGTTAGAAAATCTAGTACCCGATCTTCTTTGATTATTTGAATTAGTAGGTCCAGACCTCAATTTATTCTTTTGTTTCTTCTCTATTGGCCCGACCTTAGCCGTAGAATTAGTGGTATTAATATCCATACTCTCGGTTGGAAGAGAAGTTGGATTGGTCATGTTAGGATGCCACATCATTTAACTTGCAAAAAAATTATATAAGAATCAATTACGTTACTTGAGAAATTAAAGGAAGAAAAAAGAAAAAACACAAGAATCAAATCAAAATTTCGAATAGATTTGATTCAAATCCGCCTTTCGCGACTTTGCTATTTTCGTACCTTCAGCCACATGCAAATCTGGACATGCATGTATTCACAGGATCGATGGAACTCAAGAGACGAAAGAAAGAAATACCTCACTCCAATTCAGCGATTTCACAAAATAAGACAGAGAAACACTATTAATTTGCACTCAAATCCGATCTTCAAGAGTTTTGTTAATCTTCGACAATTCGTTCTCGTCTTCTACTTGAGTCCTTACCTTATATTCCCTTAAATTAATATATCTAGTTAAAGGATCAGTTGATTCCAATTGAAATCACAAATCTAAATATTCTATAATTCTAAGAAAAGTGAAAATCTCAAAAAAAAAAAAAAAAAAAAAAGTCACGAATTCGAAATAATAGTAGTAATGGACAACTCCTTTTCAATCTGCAATCTTATAGTTGAATAGAGAAGCCAAATTATCGATTGCTAAACTTAATTTTAATTTTCCC
>JIBL01000003.1:0-17489 GCA_001593455.1 Cryptosporidium baileyi
ATTATCTAATCATTTGTTATTCTAACTAACAAATATATAAAATTAACTATAATCTTATATTTCAAATTTTATGAAATAGTATTGTAAAAAAAAAAAAAAAAAAAAAAAGAAAATAATTAATAATAAATATAATGATCTGTTTAACGTATATATTATGTATGTTTCTTTGTATAGTTAAATTATTTTATTATCTTTTTGATGAATTAAAAAAGAAAAAAACGAAAAAAAAATATTTAATTGTTGAATTTAAAAAAAAAAAAAAAAGGAAAAAAAGAAAACAAACAAAATGTTAAATTAAGACATGTATAATTTTGAATACGTGTGGTGTGTAATATTCACAATATATTTCTTATTCACTCAATTTAAAATAATAAAGAAACAAATTAAATAAAATTTTTTAATATTAAATTAATAAAACAGTTAAAAAAAAAAAAAACAAATTAAAAAAAAAAAAAAAAATTATTTAAGAGAAATAAAATGAAAATATATTTTTTAAAAAGTAATGATAAACATTTTTAGATCCAAAAATCAATATCAAAAATTTTAATATGAATTTTAATAGTATTGTAAATTTTAAGAATATTATAAATTATAATAATATGCATGTAAATAATAATAATATACATGTGGAAAATAACAATATTAAGAATATGCATGTAAATAACGGTATTGATAATAATAATAATAATAATAATATATTTAATAATTTGAAATATTAAGAATTAATAATTTTAGATGCAGATGTATTTATTTGAAATAAATGATTAATTAATTTAATATAAATGGATTGATTATTATTTAAATATATATTTTGTTGATTTTCTTTTTGTAATATATTAAATATTAATTCTTCAATAGAATCTTTAATAATAAAATACCATATATGTGGTTTTTTTTTTTGTCCCATTCTTATAATTCTGCCAATAGATTGTAATTCATCAGATTTATTAATTAAAGGATTAATAAATATAATGTGATTAGCAATAGTAATATTAATACCTTTACCTACATTTAAATGACTACAAATTAATACTCTTAAATTAGGATTTTCATTAAACTCACGAAGAATTTGATATTCTGATTTTTTCCCATTATATTTTTTAAATAATATTTGATTTAAATTTAATGCAATAGAAATAATATCTAAAACTTGTTGAAAATCAGAAAAAATTAATATTTTATCATCATTTTTAATATCAAATAATAATTTTTGTGATTGAATATTAGGATAATTATAAAATTCCAATATCCATTTAATATGTTTAATAATAACTTCAATTTTAGTTCCAAAATTTCCTAATATTTGTTTTGAATATATAAATTCATTATCATTTATAAAATTAGTTTCCAATTGTAATTCGTTATTAATATGATTAGATTTTAAATGTATAGAATTATTATCAGGTATAATTAAAACAACATTAATATCAAGAAAATTAGATCTACATTTTGGACATTGATTTTTAATTTTATTTGATTTTTTAATTAATTTATAACAATCAATACATAAAAGATGAGCACATGGAAGTAATACTTGTGAATCATATTTAATTTTATTTAGACATATTGGACAAATATCAATTTCAATAATATTATTATTTTGATTATTTTCTTGATTTGAATTATTTTCAATATATTTAAATTTTTCTTGTAATTTTAAATTATAAAGAAATTTTTGTTGTGATTTTAGATTTTTTCTTATAATTAATGCAGAATTTCTTTCTGATTCATATTTTTCAATAAAATAAGGTACTTGTATATGATTTATAATATTATTTTGATTAGAAAAATTTTTAGAATTATTAATAACTTGTATTCTTTGTTTACAATCAATTAATTCTAAATAAGAATTAATTAATTGTCTTATTGAAGATAAATATGATTTTCCATTAATTAATTCAGATTTTAATGATTCAATATATTTATAATGATAATTACAAGAAGATAATATTTTTAATATATGTTCATTTTTTATATCAAAATTTTTTTTAATTTCTTTATATAATAATTTAATTAAAGCAACAATTTCAGAATCTCTTAAATATATAGAATCAGAATATAATTTTTTATTATTATTATTTAAATAATCATAATCCATAAATTCATTATTATAAATATTAGAAGATCTTGAATAATTTTTTTTTTTTATTGTATATAAAGAATATTCTAATAATTCAAAATCTTCTTGTATATTACAAAATAAACATGATTCTTCATTGTATGATAATTTTTTTTTTTTATTATTATTATTTATATTATTTTGAATTTCATTATTATTATTAGGTATATTTTGAATTTCATTAAAAGATTCTTTACACATTTTACATGAAGATAATTTTTTAATCATATTATTTAACATAATATCATCTTGATTAGAGTTAATAAAATTAAATTTTTCAATAGAATTAATAATTTGTGTTCTATAACTTTCCATTTCATTTATTTTAATATCTAAAATATTTATTAATTTATTAATATTTGTAATATTTGGTAATTGATATTGAATATCAAAATCTTTAGCACTTCTATATTCATATAAAAAATTATTTATTTTATTTAGAATGTTTTCTTGTTGTGAATTGTTATTAATATTTTTAAATATATGCCACCAATTATTAATAATATTTTTATAATCAATATTATTACTTTTTTCTTTAGATTTTTCATATAATTCATATTTTTCTTTATAATCTTGAAAATATTTAGATCTATAATTTTCTTCTAATTTAATACATTCATTTTTATATGTTAAAATTTTGTCTTTTTCAATATTTTTTATATAAATAGATATTTCGTTAAGATTCCAAAGAGTATGTATTTGTTGTAATATATCAACTCTATCTTCATTTCGAATATCAATAACTTGATAATAAAATTCAATAGCTTTTTCAAATTCTTTTTTATATATATAAAGTCCTGCTAAACCTAAAGTATTCATAACATATTTTCTTACACTTTCTTCAATGTCTATTCTACATTTATTTAATAATTTATCTAAAATTTGATTCATTGTCATAATTTTTAAACCATTATTTAAAGATGTTAAATTATCTTTTTCAATAGAAATATTTTTAATATGTTTATTATTATTTATTCCCATAGAACCTAATTGAGGATGTATACATGCCAATCTAAGTATATTTATAATATAATCAATTTCTTTTTTATTAAATGAATTATATGATATATTGTTATTAATATTAATTTCTTGATTATTAATATTATCATTTATATTATTATTATTTACATTATTTTCAATATTAAAATCATTATCTTGTAAATTATTGTTAATACCGTTATTTACATGTATATTATTATTATTATTATTATTATTATTATCAACACAGTTATTTACATGAATATCATTGTCATCTATATAATGATGATTATTATCATCAATATTTATGTTATCATTATTATTGTAAATCATATTAAAAGCTAATTCACATTGTTTTAAATAAAAAAATTTTTCAACTGATGAAGGATTTAATATAATTTTTCCATAAAAAGGTTCTGGTATGTTAATTTCTTCTTGAACTTGTTTAATTTCTCTTCTATAAAATATACTACCAATCATTTTTTCTAAATTATTAATAATGTTTTTTATAGAACCAAATTGATTAATAATATATGAAACAGAATTATTTGTATCATTAAGACTTTTTTGAATTTTATCATTTAATTTATCAATAGAATTTTGTTCAAAATTATTATCTTGTAAATTTTCCTCATTAATAAAATATTCATATGAAATAAAACTTAAATATTTTTTAAATAATACATTTTCTATAAAAGGAAATCCTACATTAGACAAATTTAATAATAAACCATATAAATCATTAGAACATGATTTTATAATAGGTGTTCCTGATACACACCATTTATATTTGCATGATAATTTGTTTGTCATTTTTGATACGAGTGAATAACCTTCTGTCATTTGAGCTTCATCTAATACAATTCTCCACCAATCTATATTTGTAAGTAAAGAGGGAAAAATTGGATAAGTTTTTTTATATCTCATTGATCTTTTGTTTAATAATTGATCTTTATCTAAAACATGATATATTTCTTCTTTAAGAATTTCATAAGATGTTAATATTATATCGTAATTTGAAATATCATTTCTTGTTTTTATTTCATTTTCATCAAAATAAGATAATTTTTTTTTATTATTTAATATATTTTTTCTTAAATTCATTTGTATAGTTCTTACACCATTATATTTTGCTATTTTTAATGTTCCAAATTCAATATGTTTATTAATTTCATCATTCCATTGTTCTACAATACTTGCTGGAGCAATTATTAATGTAGTTTTAACATTTATTTTGTTTAAAAGTGTATTTTCACATATAGGACAAAAAAAATTATCATTAATATTATTTGATTCATTTAAATAATTAACACAACATTGAAAATGAAATTTAATTTTACATATTTGACATTTTTCTATTCTTATATTAGATACTTTAGTACCACATGGACATTCAATATCATCATTTAATTCATTATAATTTTTTATTTCTTCAAGATATTTTTCAGATATAATATTATTATTTTTTATATTTATAGTATTTTCATTTAAATCATTTCTTTTTTGATTTAACAATATTAATGAAATAATTTCAAGACTTTTTCCTAAACCCATTTCATCACAAAGACATCCTCCATTAACAATAAAATCACCTCCACCTAATGGTATTTCATTAGAAATTTCTCCATTAATTAAATTTACATATAATTTAACATCTTTATTAATTTCAGGTAATTGGACAAGGTGCCAATATGGAGGATATTCAAGTTTTATTTTAATTTTTCCTTCTTCAATCATTTTTGCAAATAAAACAGCATCTTTTTGATAATTACGAAGATCTGTTTTTAGTCCATATGGCTGTTTCCAATATAAAGATCCCATTCTTTTTAAAGAAAGATTATAATCTTTGAAAATATCATATAATTCATTTGAATTAATTTTAATTACTTTTTTATTTTTTTTTTTATAATTAGATATTTCTTTATTTGGTAATTTATAATTTTCATCTATCCATCCAATTAAATTTTTCATAGAATTTTTTATATTTAAATTTTTTGATAAATTACTATTTTTTAATGAATTTTTATGTAAATAAAGATATATATCTACATTAATAATTAATTTACAACTATCATCTTGATTTGTTTCTGTTTCAAATGAATTATTATTAATACCGTTATTCACATGCATATTATTATCCACATGTATATTTATATTATTATTATTATTATTATTATTATTATTCAACTTTTTTATATTTAAAATACTAGCAAAAAAATATATTAATTTATTTTTTTGAAGTATTACTAATGATTTTCTTATATCAGAATATGGAATTTTTGGTTTTAAATAAGAATAAATTACATCTGTTTCACAAATAATTTCGGAAACATTAGATTGGTTTTCAGAATTAATATTAGAAAATATTTGATTTTCATCATATAAAATTTCGTTAAATATTTTAAAATTACATTTTGATTGGTTCAAGGTTGAATTGTCAAATAACAATTTCAATTCTTTTTGTTCCTGATAAAATTGATATAATAATACTTCATAATCTTTTTTTATAGAATTTAAATTAAACTTTATATTTTTCCAAATATTTAAACAACAAACAAAATCTTTTATAGATAAACCAATTTTTTGAAAAGAATTTTCATTAGGTTCTTGTAAAAATTGAATCTCTTTGTCTTCAATATTTGATTTTAGATCATAAGAATTTTCCATAATTAAACATTTTGCTTGTTTTCTTTTTTTTCTCTAAAAAATATTTTTTTTAATCATAAATAACTATTAATAGAATTTATTGAATGTTAATAAAAAGTTAGATTTTGACTTATTAATAGATTTGATTTTTATTATATTTTTTATAAAATAAGTATCAGTTATATACCGGTAATAATTAATTGATACCGCAATAGTAATAAAATGTAAATTTCACATGATTAAATATTAATTAATATTAAAAAAAACTAATATTTAATAAAAGATTACGAATAAATTTAATAAATGATTTTGAATTTAATTATATTTAAAAATATATAATTTTTTTATATTTATAAAGTATTTTTATTTTGATGAAATCGATTGATGAAATGTCAGATAGGTATGAACAAATAAGTGCTCATATAGGACAAGGTACTTATGGTAAAGTAGAGAAAGCAAAAGATAAAAAAGATAATTCAATAGTTGCTATAAAAAAAGTTAAATTATGTGAATTTCTAGAGGAAATGACAGATTCTAGACAAAAAATTGGACAATGTGGTATACACTTTACTGTATTACGTGAATTAAAAATAATGAATGAAATACATCATCCAAATATTATGGGATTAAGAGATGTTTTTGTTCAAGGTGATTTTATAAATATTGTTATGGATTATATGGAAAGTGATTTAAGAAAAGTATTTGAAAATAGAATAAGATTCTCTGAATCACATATTAAATGTTTACTAAAACAGATTATTGAAGGTATTCGTGAATTACACAATTGGTTTATTATACATAGAGATTTAGCACCAGCAAATATCTTTATAAATTCAAATGGAATAGCTAAAATAGGGGATTTTGGTTTAGCTAGAAGTTATGGACAACCAAGAAGAGAATATACTCCAGAAGTTGTTACACTTTGGTATAGATGTCCAGAGTTATTATTTGGATCAACAAAATATACACATGCAGTTGATATGTGGAGTATAGGATGTATCTTTGCAGAATTATTAAATGGTGGAAAAGCTTTGTTACCAGGAGAAGATGAATTAAGACAATTAGGAAGAATATTTGAACTTTTAGGTACTCCTAATAGTAAAAATTGGCCTCAAGCTAAAGAACTTCCTTTATATTGTGAATTTAGTCCAAGATCTCCCTTAGAATTTAAAGATATTTTTCCAAATGCATCTGAATTAGCTATTGATTTAATAAAATCTTTACTTAAATTAAATCCACTTGAAAGAATTACTGCAAATGAGGCGCTTGAACATGATTATTTTAAAAGTTATCCTCTTCCATGTAATCCATCAGAACTTCCATTAATTTATCTTAAAGGATGATATATATATATATATATATATATATATATATATTTAAAATTAAAATAAAATCATGTCTATTTTATATAAATTAATAATCATATTTTGCACTTTCTATTAATGCTTTTGTTTTTCTATATTCCCTACTTTTTTTAGATCCAGAATTTCCTGTAACATTATGATGTTTTTTATGTTCATTTATAATTGATCTTCTTATTTTTGAATGATTTATTTGTTTCTTTTTTGGTAACCATAAATCTTTTATTCTTTGATTAATTAAATTTGCTCTATATTCATCTACTGGAAGAATAGAATTATCAATTAATGAATCAGAATCTTCTTCAAATTCAAATTCACTATTATTTTCATCAGATGAATAATTATTGTATTCAATTTCACTTTCTTCAGTATAACTATATAAACTACTGTCTTGTTCATCAGAATCTATTTTTTTATTTATATTTTCTTCTTCAGATTCATATTCATCTTCATCTTTAGTTTCATCTTCATCTTCAATTTCATCTTCATATTTTTCATTCTCAAATAATTCTTGATCATTGAAATCATCATAATTTTTTTCTTTATCAATATCTAAATAATTATCAAGATCTTTATTTTGATTAATATTATTTAAATAATCTAATTTACTCATATCTTTATCAATATTTCTTATATTTATAACATTTTGTTTATTATTTAAATTAACAATATCTTCAAATTTAGGATAATCTGTTACTTCTATACCAAATCTTTTCTTAAATAAATTAATTATACAGTTCACATCTCTATTAAAATACATTTCAGCATTAACATGATCTGTATTAACAATTTGTGGAAAATCTATTAAAGTTATATTTTCATCTGAATCTATTAAAAGATTAAATTCATTAAAATCACCATGTATTAATCCACAATTAGCTAAAAGAACAATCATTCTCATTAATTTTTCTAATGCATCATAAGGATCTTTTAATTCTTTTATAGAATTCAATGGTACTGCATCTTTTAATTCCATTACAATAGCGTGACGATTCCAATCTATTGGTTCAGGAACTTTAATTTCACCATCACCAAATCCATTTTCATAAAGTGCTTTCATACAACTAAATTCTTTTAATGCAGCTAATCTTGAAAGATATAGCCATGATGAAGTTTTTCTATTTCTTAAATAATCACGAGTATTTTTTACATTTCTAAAAGAGATTCTACCTAATCTATGTAATTTTAAGCATATCAACTTTCCATTCTCATCAGCTGCTATGTGAATGTCACTTTCTTTTCCTACTCCAATTCTTGTTCCAACTGATGATATCACTCCTCTTTTATTTAATGCTCTTAATGCTAAAAAATCATAACCTAAATGAGAAAGTCTATAACCTTCATATTTTTTACTTTCTCTAGATACTAATTTATTTCTTAATAAATTTTGTAATAATTGATATATACCAGTACGTCTCAAATTACTTATAGATTCTATAAGTTTTGGTGATACATATTCATGATTTCTCATACCCATTTCAACTGCTGTTAATACACGCCACTCATCTTTATTAATAAATCTCATATTAGATACATCTAACTTCATCTTTATTTAATAATATAATTAATATTAATTTAGTAATATTTAATTAAATATCAAACTATTATTATTAAATTTTCAAAACATATATTTTTAAAAAATATCTCTAAATAAATGATTTATAAAATTCTTATATTTTTACTATAATATTTCACTTTTACATAAAAAAAAGCAAAATTGACTTATTTATTTCTAACTATACGATCTATTTTTTCGTTACCTTTTATTATATTACCAACAAATAGCGGTAAAATGTTGCCGCAATTTTAATAAATTTTAATATTGAAAAATAAAAATGAAAAAAAAAAAAAAGAAAAAATTACAAATATAATATTATTGATTCTTTATAAATAATTTATAATTATAATAAGAATAAAATCTTGCTTATTAAATTTTGTAATTTATTAAAAACGAATGAATATATTTGTTTATTCTATTATATATCTTTGATTAATAATAATATGAGGGCACGTATTACTGGTGCAGAACAATTAAGACATGAAAAAAGTGTTATATTTGATGATACTGAACATGAAACAGAATCTGATAATTTATATAGTGATGTAAAAAAAAAGAACAGTTTTAAAAACGTTTTAAAATCAGAAAAGCCGTCTAATAATAATAATAATAATCCAAAGACAAATAAGGAAACAAATTGTATTACTAGAACTATTTGGACAATTATACTTTTATCTTCATTTCTTGTAATATTAGCAGCAGGACATACTTATTCTGCAATATTAGTTCTTACATTAATATCTTCAGTTTATCAAGAAGTTATATCATTAAAAAGAAGTGCTGAAGAAGATAAACATCTTCCTTTTTTTTATACATTACGTTGGTATTGGTTAGGTGTAACTTTGTTTTCTACTGGGAAATTATGGTGGATACCACTTATTGAAAAATACAGACGTAATTATTATTTATTATATTTAATTGTTTATTATCATTCAATTATAAGTTATTTAGGAGCATTATTTGGTTTCATTGCTTTTATTTTATCTTTAAGAAACTATACCTTAAGATATCAATTTTCACAATTTGGAATAATGATATTAACTTTAGTATTAGTTGTAACTCAATCTGTATTTATGATTGCAAATACTTATAGAGGATTATTCTGGTTTATTTTACCTTCATGTCTTGTTATATGTAATGATATTTTTGCATATATTTTTGGTAAATTATTTGGACGTACTCGCCTATTTAAATTGTCACCAAAAAAAACTGTTGAAGGATTTATTGGTGCCTCTATAATTACTATATTTGCAGCTTTATTATTAGGAAAAATATTATCTATGAGTCAAATATTTATTTGTCCACAAAATGAATTACTTGAAGCTCCATTTTCTATGTGGAGTGAACTTAAATGTGAACCTCATTCTGTTTATATATCAAAACCATATAGTATTCCATCTAATTTAACATTTTTATTTGGTAATAAAACATTTTACATTTCTGATTCACAATTACATGCAATTGTTATTGGTATTTTTGCAGCTTTTGTTGCTCCATTTGGCGGTTTTTTTGCATCTGGACTTAAAAGAGCACTTCGAATTAAAGATTTTGGATCTGCAATTCCTGGTCATGGAGGTATTACTGATAGATTTGATTGTCAAATATTAATTGGTATGTTTACTTATTTATATATTCGTACCTTTGTTTTTACAAATCCAAAATCAGTATCTCTTGATCTTATTATTAAGATGGCTAAAATGCTTCCTGAACCAGAAATAAATCATTTAATAGAGGTGTTATCTATTCATTTAAAGAATATCGAATAAATTAATTTTGATAATTTAAAAATAATATTTTTTTTAAATTTACTTTATTATTGTTAATATTAATACTAATATTAATATTATTATTATTACTTATTATTACTATTATTTATTATTACTATTATTATTATTATTATTTATTAATTAATTAATTAATTAATTAATTAATTTTCTTATTTTCTATTTAAAAAAACATTTTAACTGTTTAATTAGATATTTTTATTTTAAAATTTTAATACAAATAAAAAAAATTTTTTTTTTTTCCTTTATATTATATAATTAAATTTTACATAACAAAATTATTAGATCTTAATAAAATTATTAGGTATCGATACCCCCTTTAACCGCCAACTCAAATTAAAATAATTTATATTGAGACGTCAAAAATTTCAGTGACGTAATTCTCAAATGTCTTTAATATACAATTTGTAATCTAGAAATCGTCTAATATTTAATTTATGACGTTATTTAAATTAATTCACAAATATAACCTATTAAATTAAAAAAATCCCTAATCTTAAAAATGTTTCATTGTAATCCAAGTATTTACTATTTTCCACTAAATTCATGTATTTTATTATTAATATTAACAGTAATTATTATAAGTTGTTTTTTTTTTATTAATAAAATAATATGGAAATCTTATAATAAATACTTTTGTAAATATAATGATATGGAAATGGTAATTATACCTTGTAAAAAAAATTTCTATTCTAGTTTTTTTCTTTATGTAATTAATTCTATCATAGCAATACATTTAATATCAATCATTCTGGTAACTTACAATACTGTATGTGCTTCTGAAAGTGATGCAGCACCTTATTGGAGAAAAAAAGCTTTAGTATTTTTAATAGAATATGTTATTTGTTTAGTATTATGCTTGGGAAAAAAAGTATTTAATGAACGTATTAAATTAACATTTATATTACCTTCTAATCTTTATGAATGTAATTATGTTTGTATATGGATTAAAGATAAAAATAATTTAACATCTTCTAAATCAAATTTTAAAACATTAGGTCAAAGTTTTATTTCTTTATACAAAAGAATTGTATCATATATTAATAATAATATTAAAGGATTTAATTCATTTTATTGTCAAGTATTTATTGATGATAATTCTGGAATTCGTTATTTTATTGCAGGATCTACTAGATATGTATTCTCTAATGAAAGAAATACATTTTTACCACAAATACAATCTAATACTATTGCAATTAATGAATTAATTAAAATAGTTGATTCTGGTGGTCAATGTGATTCTTCTGTTATCTCATATTTATCAATATTTGGTAAAAATGAATATCCTATTAATATTGAATCTCCTTTTTCTATATTTAAAAAATGTTTCTATAGTTCTACATTTATTATACAATATTTAATGTTATCAACTACTTTCTTTCTTAGATTTCATACATGGTCAATATGTTGGTCATTTCTTATTTTATATACAAATATTAATTCTTTTATTAAAGAATGTATTAAAAATAATAAAATAAAAAATGAAGTAAATTTAGTTAATAATAAAATTATTAGAGTTAAAAGACAAAATGAAATTAAAACAATAAAATCTTCTGATATTATATTATATGATATCATATATTTAAAAAAAGATGATATAATTCCTTGTGATACAATTCTAATTGATGGAAATGTATTAGTTGATGAATCTAATTTAACTGGTGAATCTACTCCTATATTTAAAAAAACATTAAATTTAAATCTACATAAAGGTGAATCATTTCTAATAAATGATAAAAATCTTAAAGATAATATTCTATATTCTGGAAGTAAAATATTAAAAGTATATAAAAATCATGATCAATCTCCTTTTATTGTATCTATAGCTTTAAATACTGGTTTATTTACATTTAAATCTAAAATAATTAATGGTGTTTTACAACAAGAAAAGGATTTTGAAGAATTTCATAATGATATACCACTTTTATGGTTAATTACTATGTTAATATCTATTGTAATTATTATTATTCAATGCTTTATTTCATCTTTAAATATTGGTTCTTTATTCTTTGTTTTAGGAACATTTATGCAATTACTTCCTATTTGGGCTCCAGCATTTGTACAATCATGTATAAATACTTCTATGGATAGATTAAAAAAAAATTTTCAAATAGAATCTTCATCTCCTAAAAGAATATTTTTTGCAAGTAAATTAAATACATTATTTTTTGATAAAACAGGAACTTTAACTGAATCAGAATATTCTCTTAATAAAGTTGAAAAATTAAATGAAAATATTTTACAAAATAATCAAATTGATATTTTAAAAATTGCAATTTCATCATGTCATTCATTATCTATAGATCCAGATAATCATAATAATTTTTATGGTGATTTAATTGAAAAAGAAATGTTAAAATATACTAATTCTCATATTATTGAAGAAAAAAATCATAATAATAAAAATTTTAAAAGATTTATTATTAATAAAGATAATTTTTTAATTAATCATAAAAATAATGATTTTAAAGAAATAATAAATAAAGGTATTGAAGTAATCAAAATTTTTGATTTTAATGGAATAAATAAATCAATGAGTGTAATTGTACAATGTAAAATTACTAAAAAAGTTTTCTTATTTACAAAAGGTGCTTCAGAATCAATAATTAAATATTCTAATCAATCTCAAATTCCACAAGATTTAAATTCTAAAATATCAAAATATTCTTCTTGTGGATATTATGTATTATTAATGGCATTTAAAGAATTAAAATCTGATCAAAATTCTATTAATGAATATATAAATTCTAAAGAACAAGATAGATTAAAATATGAAAATCAATTAATACCTATATGTATACTTTGTTTTTCAAATAATATTAAAAATGAAGCATATTCTGTTATTAAAAATATTAAAGAATTAGGTATACAACCAATAATATTAACTGGTGATAATTCTGATTGTGCTTTTAATGTTGCTAAAAAAGTTGGAATTATTCAAGATTATAATGATGAAAAATTAATTTTATGTAAAGATCATTTATCAATAAATTTTTTAAAAAATCAAAAAATTGTATTTTCACAAGTTATTAATGGTGATTTAATTTTTACATATGAAAATAAAGAAAAAATTTCTATTGAAAATTTAATAAAAGATTTAGAAAATACAAAATTAATTTTAACTTATGAATCATTTGAATTAATGAATAATTTATATATTAATTCAATAAATTTAGAATCAGAAATAATTAATAATAAATATTTTAATAATAATATTATTAATAATTTAGATGAAATAACAATACAAGATTTATTAATTAAAAATATTTCAATAATATCAAGATCTAATCATATTAATAAATTAGATGTTATTAAAAAATTTATGAATCGTGGTAATATTGTTGGTATGGTTGGAGATGGTTCAAATGATATTGCAGCAATGAAACAATCAAATATAGGTATATTTGCAAATAAAAGTAATAATATTAGTAGTCATTTTATTCTTAATAATGGTGATTTGAAAGGAGTCATCAATATTATTTTTGAAGGATGTGGATCAGCAGCAAGTTCTAGATCTCTTTATTTATTTATGATAATGTATGGTTTTACCATAGTTGTTTGTAAAAATATACTTCTTTACACTGGGCAAGCAACTATACCTGTAATGGGGTATTTTTATTACAGCATACTTGTTAATTTTCCTAGTGTATGGGGTTTAAAAAGATGTAAACCTGCAAAAAAAATGAAAAGTTATCCTGTTGATTCAGGTCTTGTATCAAGAACATCAATATTAACAATAATTTCTTTTATTTTTATAATTGGGATTAATCTTTCTATTTTAATTTTTAATTTATCAAGAAAATCTTGGTTTATTTCAAATTATATTAGAAATTTATCTATTCCTATTTATTTATTTGCACGTCAAGATGGATTTGAATCAGCAACAACATTAATATGGATGTGCTCTTTACATTCTCATATGGCTTTAATATTTGGTTTTGGAGGTGATCATAGGGAGCCATTTTATAAAAATTTATGGCTTGTGATATCATGGTTATTAGCTCAATCAGGACTTATATTTATTTTATTTTCTGAACCAAGTATAATAACATGTTTATTTAGGGTTAATTGTATTGAATCTTTAACTCCTGCAAATATTTATCATGTGACTATACCAAAGTTTGTTGGAAATAATGTATTTCCATTTTCATGGAAAATAGAACTTTTTAGTTGGACAGTTCTTTCTTTGTTTTTAAGCATATTGTTTTATTTAAGAATAAATAGAAGAAGAATATACAAGAGCAAAGGTGTGATTTAAAAGATAAGAAGAAAAATAAAAAAAATAAAGAAAAAAAAAAAAAAAAAAAAGTGTTTTTTTTTAAGAAGTAAATTTTAAAATTTTGCAATTAAAAATTTGAATATTGCGTAGATAATTAAATTTAAGTGATTTTCGTGTTGTTTAATATGAAATCGAAGATTTTTAGTATCATCGTAATTTCATTTATTTCATTATTTTATTTTACTATTCTTTTTTAATTGTTTTTTAATTTTTTTTTTTTTTTTTTTAATTATTTAAAAAATTTTTTATTTAATTTTTAATTTAATTCAATATATTCAAATATTAAGTTCTTTAAGATCATTTACTAAATTTTGAATAGATTGAACAGATTTTGAAAATAATTGTTTTTCATGATGATCAAAATTAACAATAATAACTTCTTCTATACCATTTTTACCAATAATAACAGGAACACCTACAAATAAATCTTTTACATCATATTGACCATTTAAATATGTTGAACAAACTAAAACAGATTTAGTATCATTAATATAAGCTTCTGCCATAGTAACAGCTGATGCCGCTGGCGCAAAAAATGCAGATCCTGTTTTTAATAATTGAACAATTTCACCACCAGCAAATGCAGTTTGATGAGTAATTTCTTTTAATTGAGATTCATTAATTTTTCCTTGTTTAATATAATCAGAAAGAGGAATACCACCAATAGTTACAGAACTAATTAAAGGTATCATTTCATCACCATGACCACCTATAACAATAGCAGAAATATCTGATACTTTAACATTAAGTGCTTTACTTAAATTACATTTAAATCTAGCAGAATCTAATACACCAGACATTCCACAAATTTTATGAGCAGGTATATTACTTTTTTCTTTAAAATAATAAACCATTGCATCTAATGGATTAGTTATACATATTACAAATGCTTTTGGACAATATTTATTAACATTTTCAGCAATTGAAGCAACAATTTTTGCATTTACAGTAAGTAAATCAGATCTACTCATATTAGGTTTTCTAGGAATACCTGCAGTAATAATAACAACATCTGAATTAATTAAATATTGATAATCATTTTCACCATAGATTTTAGTTGAAGAACCAATAAGTGACATAAAATGATTTAAATCTAAAGCTTTACCTTGTGGGATTCCTTCTACAATATCAAATAAAAAGACATCACCAAGATCTTTTTGACCTAATAATAAAGCTATAGTAGAACCAATTTGTCCTGCTCCAATAATAGAAATTTTTTTTTTCATATTAAAATGTAAATAAAGAAGAAGTAAAAAAAAAAAAAAAAAAGGATAAAAAAAAATTGTTGTGAGTAAATTAAAAATAATACATAGCGGGAAATACAAATTTCATAAATATTAAGAGACAAGTAAAAACAAATAATATGCTCAAACCTTATTTATTCTAGAAATCCTGAAACTCAAATTCTATGTGAATTTAATAATACACTCTTGTATTAAGAAACACATTTACAATAGAACAGGAATAAATTTTAATTTAATGAAATTATGCTCCAGTAGCAGGAGCACTCTCTAGAACTTTACTTAGAGTATTAACTTCGTTAATAGATTCACCAAGTAATTTTTGTTCTAAAGGAGTTAAATCCAATTCTAATATATCTTCAACACCATTTTTACCAATTATTGTTGGGACTCCCATATAAATACCTTTTACACCATAATGATTAGCACAATATGCAGAACATGGAACAACCGCTTTTTTATCATATAAATAAGCTTCTGCCATTTTAACAGCAGCAGCAGCAGGTGCAAAATAAGCTGTTCCTGTTTTAAGATTGTCTGCAACTTCTTTCCATGCTGTTCTTGTACGACATACAATGCTATCAATTTTTTCTTGAGTAATTAAACCTTGTTTAATAAATGATGATAATGGAACACCACCAACAGAAACAGAACTTGTGACAGGAACCATACCATCACCATGTCCACCAATAACATTTGCACTTACATCAGAAGCACTTACACCAAAATGTTCAGCTATAAATGTTCTAAATCTAGATGAATCTAAAACACCAGCCATACCACAAACTTTATTATGAGGTAATCCTGATACTTTTTGAAGATGTGATACCATAACATCAAGTGGATTAGTAATACAAATAACAAATGCATTGGGACAATACTTTTTAATACCTTCAGCAACTGAATCTAATATACGTGCATTACCAAACATAAGTTCTGAACGATCATCTTTTGGACGTCCAGGAATAGATGCTGTAATAATTACAACATCAGAACCAGCAATGTCTTCATATTTATTGGTTCCTGTAATTTTAGATGTTGATCCAAACATAACCATACAATGTGTAATATCTAATGCTTTTCCTTGTGGAATTCCTTCTGCAATATCAAAAAGTACTACATCAGCTAAATTATCTTTACCAGCAATGTATGCAATATTACCACCAATTTGACCTGCTCCAATAACTGCAATTTTACGTCTTTCAATCATTTTAATACAAAAAAAAAATCAAAAATATCAATCAATGTTTGCTTAATAAATATTTGAAAATCTATTTTTAATAAATATGTTTTCGTCCTCTAATAAACATAAACGTGTGGATTTATGTACGCAAAGCATATCTTATAAATATCCAGAGTAGGGCGATACCATGGCGGGATAGATATTTCACATTATTTTCCACATTAATTGGGGGAAAATTTGAATTTAAATATATATTATTAATTAAATAATTTGAAGACATATAGAGAAATTTTTCTTTTTTTTTTTTTTTTTTTTTTTTTTTTTTTCTTACAAGTAAATT
>JIBL01000004.1:0-19822 GCA_001593455.1 Cryptosporidium baileyi
TTTTTAAAAATTATTTTTTTTTTTTTTTTTTTTTTTTTTTTTTTTTTAAGATAATGTTGTAAATTTATTGGTACATGGGTATTAAGATTTAATATTTGTAATGTAATATATTCAAGCAGGTTAAAAAGTCATTTAAAGTTTATTCATGAATTTTTTTGCTATTTGTATATTATTTGGTGATATAGCAGGTAAATAAATATTTATGTATATATACTTCAAAAAACAATTCTTATAAAGCAGGTAAAAAAAAAAGTTACATGTGTATTAATATTTTTATAAAGTGATTATAGAATAATGAAATCACAAATGAAAAATCAAGTTAGAGAAAATGTTGAAGAAAAAATTAAAATAGTTAAACATTCAAATTATTTGGGTAATTCTTTATCAACATTGGATACTACAGATTCCATTGATAAACAAATAAATGAAATAAATCT
This sequence comes from Cryptosporidium baileyi, assembly GCA_001593455.1. NCBI lineage: Eukaryota > Apicomplexa > Conoidasida > Eucoccidiorida > Cryptosporidiidae > Cryptosporidium > Cryptosporidium baileyi. Next base: position 438 of record JIBL01000004.1, read on the forward strand.
TTCTCAAGGAAATAATATTACACCTAAGAAATGTTCTAAAAATAAGAACAATTCAAATTATATACTAAATTATGAAAATTTTGATAATCAAAATATTGATACATTGAATTTAATTGAATCACATTCTTCTTCACTTAACAATAGTTTTGAAAGAACAACTGCACCTTCTTCAAAAATCAATAGTTTATCAAGGCAAGATATTTCATATAATTCTAATTTAAGCCCAAATGTAAATTATCAGACTCCTTGTAATAGATTAAGTAAAAAAAGAAATTTGTCTGGATCATCTTTAGATCTTATTAATAATAATTTTAATGTAGCAGATTTTAATATAAATAAAAAAAAAAATGAAAATAATAATTTTATTTCAAATAAAAATGATAATACACAAATAAATGCACCGGTACTTCTTTCTGCTGTTTTACAAGTAATTGCTTCAATACAAAAACTTAAAAATAATTCTAAAAAAGATGAACAAGGAAAAAATGAATTTGTAAATGATGATAACTATTTAAATAATAGTAATTCTACAACACAAATTTTAGGATCTAAATTACCTGGTGTTCATCCTGCAACTGCTGCTTTAGCTTTGGCATATTCCCTTTCTGTTGCAGCATCAACATCTATACAACAAAAAGAAAATAATGCTAATTTTAAAAATAATTCAATTTCTGAAGAAGTTTTACAAGGTATTAATCAATTAATTTTAGAACGTATTAATAATATTAATAATAATAACCATAATAATAATGAAAATATTGAAAATCTAAAATTAAATAATGAAATACTTCAAAATATTACAGCATCAATAAATTCAGCAATTTCTCAATCAACTAATAATAATCAAAAAAAGGAATCTGAGATTAAAACACCAAAATTTCATAATAAGGTAACTACATCTAATGCATATAATCTTAAATTACCTCCTATGGATTTTATTAATAGTGAAAAAATGTATAATATAGGTAATTATTCAAATAATTCATTTTCAAATGATTTTCAACAAAAAAATGATAATGTTAATAATATGCATGTAAATAACGGTATTAATAATAATAATATGCATGTAAATAATAATAACACTTTGAATAATAATAATAATAATAATAATAATAATAATAATTTTATATTTGATGAAGATTTACAAAATATACAAAATGAATTTTTTATTTCTCATTTAGATGTTAATAAATCACAAGATATACAATATAATATTTTTAATTCTCATTTAATTGCATTAGAATCAAGTAATAATTGTATTTGGGATGATATTTCTTATAATCAAGCATTACAAAACAATAGTTTTGAAATTCCATATTCAAGAAAACATGCTTATTTAAGAAATGAAATTTTATTTCATAATAAACCAAAGTTAGAAATTGAAAGAAATAATTTTGAAAATAATAATAATGATTATTTAAATTATTCTAATTATAATGATTTCTTCTCGAATCAAAAATGTAATACGAGAATTCAATCTTTATGTGATGAATTATTAGTTAATAATTCTAATAAAAAAAATAAAATCATTAATTCTATTAGCTCATTAGTAAAAGTGATCAATAATAATCATATTTAATAGATTTAAAAAGTTATTTTTTTTGTATATCTGTATAATTATAATTATTAAATTGATTATTTAAAATGGAATCATGTTGAATATTACCTGAATAATTATAATTATTCATATATTGATTTTGATTATAATTAGTATTTGAGATATTAGAAGGTATATAATGATTATTACCAGCATATGTATTATAAATAAATTGCATTTGTTCATTATTTTGATAATTTGGCATAATATTTCTATTAAATTGAGATTGTTGATATTGAAAATAATGTTGTTGATTTTGATTTATATAATTATTAATATTAGATTGATAAGAATTTATATTTGAAATATTTTTTTGAAATTGATCATTTTTAAATTTTGAATTTTGTATATGATTATTTATGTTTGGATATTTAAAATCAGAAAATCTTGAAAAATTTCTATTTTTATTAAATTTATTATTAAATTTTTTATTTCTATTTTCTATTATTTTTTTTGTTTCTTTATTATTTATATTTGAAATATCTTCAGTTCCAGATTCTCCTAATGAAGCCAAATTTTCATATTTTTCAACAAATTTTTTACATGAAACTTCATTTAAAGAAAGATTAATATCATCACCACTTTCTGATTCATCTTCTTCTCCTTCTTCTAATTCATTATCTAATGAATTTAATGAAAATTTACTATCTTTAAATTCTTTATTTACAAAAGGTGATTTTTTATTATTAATATTAAGTTTATTATTGTTTTTATTTGTACTTGATAAGTAACTATATTTAATTTTACCAGCTTTTCCCAAAATTGTTGAATGTCTACGATCACAAAAAATTTTTGTACCTATTTGTAATAATTCATCTTTTAATAAATTTTGTTTTATTAAAACATAAAATGGATTACTTATTGGTCCAAATGTATCAATTATTGTTCCAATAATTTTTTTATTTTCTAAACATAATACTGATCCTAGATCAAGCATAATACTTGAAGGATCACTTTTAACAATATATATACCTTGCATTCCATATATTGCTCCATCATTAATTATTGAATATATTTCACCAACAAATTCACATGGAAGATTACTATCTACTTCTTCAGGTAAATTTATAATTTCAATATTTGGTAACCAACTTAATTGATCTTCCATAATATCTAATTTTGAAGAATTATTATTAATTAATTTATCAATTTGATTTTTATTATTTATATGTTCAGAGATAAATTCTTCTTCACTTAATTCTGATAAATTATCTTTATTATTTTCTTCAAAATTTATACCAAATTGTTTTAAATAATCATTAGATAACCCATCTTTTAATTTATAATCATCAGAATTAGAATTATTAATTTGATATCTATATTTCATTTCTTTTTTAACTAATTCTTTAATTTCTTTATCATCATCAGTAGAATTATAATCATTATCAGAACTATTATCTTCATTTTCTGTTAATAAAATATCATCTAATTTATTATTATTCAATGTTGATGATCCTTTTGTAATATTTTTTTGTATTTCACTCATAATTGATGCTGATTTAATGTTTTCTAATTCAGCAAATTTTGAAGCTAAAAGAAGATCATCTATTTCTGTTTCTCCATCAATTATAATAGGATCATCATTTATATTATTTACCATTTTAATATAAAATTATCTGAATTATACATAAACTTTAATAATATATTTAAATTTAAGAATAATTTGATAATTATAAAAAATTAATCAATTAATCAAAAGTAACTTCTTTGTCAAATCTTGATATATTTAAGCGCCTTTATCTTTCATTAATCATTTTTTATTTAAAAGAAAAAAAAATATTTAGAATTAAATTTAATTCTAAAAATATATTAATATAATTTTTAGTTAAAATAATTTATTAAAATTTGTATAATATATTATTTAAAATTTTTTTTTTTTTGCTCTCAATTTTTTGATTCTTAATTTTTTAATTTTTTCTTAAAATTTTAAATATAAAAATCTATTTGAATAATTATTTACCGCCAGTTTGTAATAAATTTAAACTTAACATGTTAATTATTTATGATTATAAAAAAAAATTCAGATAAAATAAATTAATAAAATAAATATTATCACAATAAATATAAACATTTGTATTATATTATATATAAAATTAAAATAAAATATGAGCTCTTTTGTTGATTCAGGTAAAAATAGAACATTTATTATAATATTATTAGGAAGACGTCATATTAAAGCTGGTTATTCAAAGAAAATAGAACCATTTGTGATCCTTCCAATAAATGAAGAATTTTCAAAATGTGTTGATATAATAGAAGTTAATAAAAATGAAAATAATAATGATTTGAATTATGTTACTATTTTTAAAGAAAAAGATGATTGGAAATCAAGTTGGAGTAAAATTATACGTAAACTTTATACTGATCATTTAAAATGTAATCCAAAAGATTTTCCTATATTATTAATTGAAAGAGCATTTTTTCCAAAAAATTTGTCTTCATTTGTATATGAAATATTATTAAATAATTTTCAGGTTCCAGGTATAAAAAGAATAAATGAATCAATAACAAGTTTATTTACAACTGGTATTTTAAGTGGTATAGTAATTGATATAGGAACATATGAAACAATTATTTGTCCAGTATATGAAGGCAATCCAATTGCACATGATATAAAAATAATATCATGTGGATATATTGATTTAAGAAATAATTTCATAAATTTTTTAATAAAACAATATGAAAATAATGAAGATATAGAAATAATTAAAAATATAGACAATGAATTATTAGATGATATAATATTTCAAAGTGGTATTGTTAAAGAAAGTCTAAAAGATAATGATTTGGAGAAAATATCTGATTTTAAATATGAAAATATATTATTTAAAACAGGATATAAAAATATTATAATTAACAAATATACAAGAACAGAACCTTTTGAAATATTTTTTGGTTCTAAACGTGAAAATAGTGATATGGTATATGATATAATATTAGATGGTATAATAAGTTGTTTGAAAAGTTTAAATATTGAAATCAAAAAAGAATTATCTCAAAATATACTTTTATGTGGTGGTATATCATCTATTCAAGGATTTGAAAAAAGAATTTATAATGAACTTGAAGATTATATTAATAATGACAAATTATTGAAAACTTTAAAAGATTGTTTTTTTGTAACAGCACCACCTATATCACCATTTTTAAGATCATATGTAGGAGCAACAATAATGTTATCATGTAAAAAAGTTGAATTAGATTTTGAAATAGAGGAATCAAGGAAAACTTTATCAAAAATAAATTCTAAGATAACTTCTAGAGCTGATATTAAATAATGTTTATTGCATGTAAATAAATAAATAGCGGTTATATAACTCCCCACAATTTTAATTAATTTGAGAATATTAATTTTAGGAATTTAATAATTAAAAATTTTAAAATTTATAATTAATATGTATGTAAATAAATTGAAATATTAAGTAAATAAATAAATAACTATATTATATTATATTATATTATATTATATATATATATATACTAATATAAATATTACTGATAATAACACTAAAATGTATTATTTAAAATTATATATCAATAAAAATGAGTTTATTAGATATTTGTAAGAAAAGAATATTAGATGAAATCATTGCTCCGGTAAGAGCTATGTCTACTTCAAATAATGATGGATATTTAATAATGGTTGTTGATAAATTTACATTAAAAATTATTTCATCATGTTGTACATTTTATGACATAATAGAAGCAGGAGTAACTATTGTTGAACAAATTGACACTAAAAGACAACCTTTAAAAAGAATGGATTGTATCTATTTTTTAACAAATTTTGTTGAAAATTTTAAAAAAGTATTGGAAGATTTTAATGGTGATGGAATGTATAATACAGCACATTTATTTGTAACATGTTTTAAAAATGAAAAACATTATTCATTTGATATTCTTTCTAGTAATATTAATTTATTAAAAAAATTAAGATCTTTTAAAGAAGTAAATTTGGATTTTATTCCATATGATAGTCGATGTTTTTATGTTGATTTTGATGGTATATTTACAAGTTGTTTAGATTTATCAAATGTTATAATTCAAAAAATAATATTTGGAATTAATACTTTTTGTAAAACATTAGGAATTAAAAATAAACCGATTATTAAATATCAAAATAATGGTAGAAAAGAAGTTAATACAATTTGTAAAGATTTAGCAGAAAAATTAAGTAATACATATTTTTCATCAAATAATAATGAAGATTGTATTATATTAATCTTAGATAGAAGTTTTGATACCGCACCATTATATATTCATGATTATTATTATCAAGCTTTATCTTATGATTTATTAAATATACCAGTATCATTAAATAATATGGATTATTATGAATTAAGTACTAAAGTTAATAATAAAATATATAAGTTTGATGATATTTATGAATATGAAATATCTAATACTAATGGTATTAAGGAAAAAAAAAAAGCTGTATTGGATGAAAAAGATCTTAAATGGGTTACATATAGACATGAACATATTGGCACTGTTAATCAATTAATAACTGAAGAAACACTCAAATTTACACATACAAATGTAACTGCTAAAATTCATAGAAACAATAATAAAAATATGAACATATCAACAAATGATACAATTCAAGCAATTAGAACATTACCACAATACCAACAAACTCTTTCTAGATATTGGACACATATTAGTTTAATAAGTGAATGTTTTAATATTTTAAAAAAAAATAATATCATTGATATTGGTGAAATTGAACAATCTATTGCTACTATGATTGATTCCGAAGGTAAAAATATTAATTCAAATAAATTAAGAAATAATATTTTATCTATATTACAAAATTCTTACTTACAAATTAAAAATAATGATACAAAAGATGTACAAATAGACAATATTATTATAAATAATAATAATGATAAACTTAGAATTGTTTTATTATATATTTCTCAATTTTATGGTGTAAATAATGATGATTTAAATCAATTAATTGAATATGCTCATCTTTCTAATGATGAGCAAATTGTACTTAAAAAATTATTAGGACTTGGTTTATGTAATTCATTTGAAGATATAGCTTCAGGTAATGGAAAACATATACATAGATATGAAATTTCTAATAAAGATAGAGTTAAATATTTTAAACAAAGATTAAGAAGTATAGAAATTCAATTATCAAGATTTGAGCCTTTTATCAAGACTATTTCTTATTATTTAATGTGTCAATTTAATATTGCAAATAATTCATTAATATCTTATAATAACTTCAATCTTAAAAATTTTGAAATTGAATATCCATCTTTAATTGAAATATATAGTAATAAAAATTCTGTCAATATTAATAATATGAATTTTAATAATTCACAATCATTCTCTCTTCCTAAATATTCTGCTAAAAATAAAAAAGTTATTGTGTTTATTATTGGTTCTATAACTTTTCCTGAAATAAGATGTATTTATGAATTACATAATGAATCTAATGTCAATATTTATATTGGTGGAATTAATATTACAACTCCAACTCAATTAATAAAGCAAGTTTTAAATTCTTAATTTTTTCTTTTTTTCTTTTTTGAATTAAAAAAGAAAAAAAAAATATTAAAAATTAAATAAATTTATCAAAACTTTAAGATCTATTTCATGCAGTTAATTTAATTATTGAAATTATTATTTTTAAATTGCATGTCCACATGTCACAATATTATAAACCGTAATATATGTCTTTATAAATAAAGTCAAATATTTAATTAAAATATTGATTAAATAATTAAATATTTTATTTAGGGAAAAAAATTTTTAAAAAGTGAAAAGAAAATATTTTTTTATATTTCTTACAATATAATTTTAAAATTAATCTTAAAATATTTCTAGTATAATTTTATCATATATAAATATATATACATACATATTATTCTAATTGTTATTTTTAATCATTAAAATATTAAATTATAAATTTTTTAAAATTTTGTTTTTAAATGGGAAGAAAAAGTAGTGATGGATCATCGGGAGTTGGAGCAGAATTACTTAATGCTCTTAAATTAAATAAATATATAAATAGTACTGATGATTCCGATTTAAATGAAAAAAACGACAATGATAAAAATGATAAAAATAATAAAGGATCTTCAAGGTTTAGAAAATTTAAAATGTTATCCAAAGAAAAGAAAAAAATTTCAAACGTTAGAGAACCTGATGATATGGAAATAGATCTTAAAAACAAAAAAGATAATCACGAAATAGAGCAAGCTAGTGAAAAAAAAGCTGTTTCAAGTTTAGTTGATATTCAACATAATTTTGAGGCACAATTGGAGGAATTTGAAAAATCTATGGAAAATATTAAAAAAAATATAAATGAAGCTGAATCATCTCTAGAAGATATATATACATCAGTTGATAAATTAGAGAAATTTATTGAATTATGTAACGTTGAAAATAAAGATGTTATATTAGGATTACATAAATTAGTTAATGTACATAAAGGTGCTGCATTACTGTCAACTTTTTCTGAGGATCCTACATTTAAAAAAAATTATGAATATAATGTCAATGATACACAAGAAGAAAAGTTTGATAAAAAAAGTAATATAGAAAGTTCTAATTTTAATGATAATATTTCAATTGAAATAGTTGATTCTAAAGATCAATATAAAAATGATCAAAATATTGAAAATGTAATTAATAAACAACCAAAATCTGATCAACGAGAAAATAAAGTTTCAAAAGAGAATACAGTTAAAAGTAATATTTCTAATGAAGATATTAACGAAAATATTTCTAATAGTGAAAATATAGATGAAGAAATTAAAAACGATTCATCTGAACAAAATTTACCATTCTCAAACAAGAATAATGAACAAGTTAATCATAAAAACAATAATGGCAATCGTGAAAAATCTCAAAAAGAAGGTAGAGTTAGTAAAACAGAAAAGTTTAAAGAGAAACTTGATTATCTTAGAATAAGAAAGAGTAAAAAGTATCAAAATAATGAAGAAAATAAGGATATTGATGTAAATGAAGATGTATCAAGTACACGTCACAAACATATGGAAAAATTAAGACAAAAATTTGATAGAAGAAGACATTCAAATAATTAATAAGATTTTTTTTTTTTATTTTCTCAAATAAATATACTGTAAATATAAAAATTTATAGATGATTATTATAGCGCTTAATAATATTTGGCGGTCATTTGTTAAATATAAAATGTCAAACAGTAACTTATAAAGATAATTAAATTTTTTTGAAATTTCAATTTTTTTTATTTTTTTTTTTTTTTATTTTATTATTTGAATAAATAAATAGTTTGTTAAGATAAAGTGGATTTGTTTTATGATTATAATTATATTGTAATATTTAGAATATTAATATATATTTTGTAATTATTAAAGAATAAAATGAAGAAATCAAATAAAAATTTAAATAAAAAAGAAATAAGAAAAAAATACAAATATCATATAAAAACGGCAGAAGATATATTTGAATTAAATTCACCAAATGGAGTAAATTGTTTAGATTCTAAATTATCAAATGATATTAATGAAATAGTTAGTAAATTTAAAAATTATAATAAAATTTCAAAAAATTATACATTTGGACTTTTACCTTATGTAATAAATTATTTAATCCAAATTAATAATTTAAAAGTAAAATTTTCTTTAAAAAAAAATATTCAAAATGATAAGTTAAAATGTTATTTTTATGATTTATTAACTTTTGAAGAAGAATTTGTAAATAATGATTATGTAAATAATAATAATTCAGAATTTATTATTAACGAGTTATCAAATATAAAATTATTAAGTATTATACCACTTATTAATATAGAATTATTAATTGAAAATATGTGTACAATCGATATAAGTTTTGATTTACCAGAATATATATTTGAAAATAAAGATTATATTAATTATATTTATTTTATTAAAAGAGCATGTATTATATATGAAGTTTATAATCGTATAAATACATTAATTAATAATCCAAAAAATTTATCAGAAATTAATTATTCTAAAATTAATAATTATATAAATCAATATTTAGATATTGATTTAAATAATATATCTGTAATTCCTAAAGACATGATTAATAAAATAAAAGTTGAATTAGAATATTTAAATGATTTAAAATATGTTCCAATTATTTCAATTATATTTTATTTAAATTCAAAAATAATTGTAAATAATTCAATGATATCAATATGTAAATTTAGAATAATACCAAATCTAACAAATAATTCATGTATTAATAAAGACAACATTTTATTATATAGAAATAATGTTAGAAGAAGTGTAACTAATTTTGATAATTGGTATAATAATATATATGATAATAATGATAATATTATTTCTAATAAAATTAATAATAATTTAAAAAATAATGTAAATAATAACAACGGTATTAATAACGATAACAATAACAATAATAATAATATGCATGTGGACAACGGTATTAAGAATAATAATCATCATTATCTTAAAAATATTAATTCTTGTTTTTTACCACCAACACCACAATATAATGGTGCATTATATAATGAATTTTTAAACAATAATTTATATAATAAAGAAATAATAGATGTTATATTATCATCAGATTTATTACAAAGTACATTAATATTATTAAAAATTTGGTGTTTTAGATGGAAATTATGGAACAATATGAAGGATAATAACTTTTTATTAATAGGACAATTTAATCAAGATATATTATTAAATATAATTTATCATTGTTATATATTAAATAAAGAGAGTATATTATTAAAAAGAATATCTTCATTTCAATTTTTTAAATTGATATTAATTACGTTGAAACAAATGATTTTAAATTGGAAATATTCAGAATCAGGAATTCATTATATATTAGGAAAATCATCTTCTGAAACTTTCGAAAAAATATTTAATAATGAAAATGATTTTAAAATGACAAATTTATTACATTTATTTAATAGAGATTATATAGATAAACAAATATTTATATTATTTGATAAAAATTATCATAATATATTTTGGAGATGCCAAGGTATTGTTAAGAATGAATTGGATTATATATTAATTAAAACATTAAATATTATTGATAATAAATTAATGATTAATTATAATCAATCATTGTATGAATTATTTAATATTAATATGAATAATAATAATAATAATAATTTAAGTTATAATATTAATGATATACCTTATAATATTACATTATTAGAATTTGATTGTTGTTGTATAATTAACTATCCAAATAAATATGATAATATTCAGTTAAGTACAAATATTTCTGATAATAATAATCAACCCAAAATGATCATATTAAATGATTATAATAGTAAATATATACACAAAAGATTATTTGATAAAATTTGGGAAGATTCTAAAAGTTCAAATTTAACAGATATTATAAGAAGAATATTAAAAAGAAGTTTTAATAACAGAATAAAATACATGTCATTAAGAGAAGTTATTTCTAGAGATGAATTTGGTTGTTTGATAGGTATTAAATTTACTTCAGAAACAAGATTAATAGATAAAGGACCAGAAGTTAATACAATTGAAGCAAAGTATTTTAGAGAATTTTGGGGTAATAAAGTTGAAACTAGAAAATTTAAAGATGGAAGAGTATTAGAAACAATATTATGGGAATATAACAATCATAATAATGAATTTATAAATAATTCTGGAATTAACGAAAATATATTAAAATATATATTACCAAAATATTTACCAGATATTTCATTAAATGATAATAATAATAATAATAATAATAATACAAACGATATTAATATTAATAATTTAAATTATAACATTATTAAGTATTCTATTACACCATTTAATTCAATCAATAGTAATATTAATGAAAAGTTAATATATGAAGAATTCTCAAATTTCAAATTGAAAATTTCTAATTTAACATCATTACCATTAAATATTAAAACAATATTAACTTCAAGTGAAATATTAAGATTTACAAAATATTATAATATAATTAATGAAAAAAATAATGAATTATATATGGAAGAAATACCATGTATAATAGAAATGGAGCAATCTAATAAATGGCCAAAAACTAAAGAATCTATTAATAAAATAAAAACAGCATTTTTATTATTAATAAAGAAAGAATTGAATGAATTATATTCAATCAATTCTGATATTATTCCAGAATATTATGATATAAATAGTGATATTTATGGATTATGTCCATTTTTAGATATATATTGGTCAAATCATATAACATTTAGAATTTCTATATTTCATCCATCAGAATTAACAAAAATTGCAAACAATATTGTTAATATTGATAATATTAGTGAAAAAATCATACAAAATAATATAATAAATAAAGATATAGATATTGTTCAATTGAGAAATTTATGGTGGAAAACACAAATTACAATGAAATTCATGAATTTAAATAATTATTTTCCATCATTTAAAGAAACTATTAAAAAACTTAAACAATTTACTAGTATACACAAAATACCTGATGCAGATGAATTGATTGAACATATTGTTGCATATATATATACTAATAATGATTTAATTAATAATATATACGAATCACCTAATACATCAACAACTGGTTTTATAAGATCATTATGGTTATTATCTAATTATGAATGGAATAAAAAGCCTTTAATTGTTGATATAAATTATCAAATTGATCAAAATAATAATAAAAATATTATTGATATTAATGATTATAATAAATTAGATTATATACATTCTATTTATTATAATTATATTAAAAAACATAATTTAAAAAATAATTATTTTTACATATCTACATTAATTGATCCACAATCTATATTAATTAAATTACCGACATATTATAACTCACATCGTTTAATATATTTTGCAAGATTATATCTTCAAATTATTACAAATAATTCATTTAATATTTCTATTAACAAATTTCAAAATTTATTATTTATAAAACCAAAAAGTGACATTATTATTACATTAAATGCAGATTTTAATCAATTGATAAAACCAAAATATAAGAAATATAAATCAAATATATTATTAAAAAAACAATATATTAATTTAAACACAACAGAATATCTTTTAAAAAATTCTAATATAAGAGCTTACTCAAGTAATATATCAAATGAGTTATTCATGTTACTTATATCAGATATAAAAGATATATTTAATCAACAAATTGATATAATATATGATTCTTATATATTCCCATATCCAAACAAAATATATCTTAAATTTAATCCTAATTATTTCCATTTGAATAAATTATTTGATAAGAACAAATATAATTATTTACATAATTGCATTATAAATATAAATGACAATTCATTGGAAAATTCATATATTTTTACAATTCCTAATATAATTCAAATGATCTACTATATTTGGAGTAATTATAATGGTTTTATTGTTGATATTAAATTTACATAAATTTTTAAAGAAAAAAAAAAAGATTTTGTAAACTTCATAATATATATATTACAGTGAATTATTATTATTATCTTTTCTAATAATTTCTATGACTCTACTAACATAACAAACAAGTTATGTTAAATAAATCATAAGTTTTAAGTAAATATCTTTATAAACTAATAATTTCACAAGATTTACAAGTTTACGATATAAATTTATTTGCAATCGCGCTTATTTATATATTATAGAAGGCGGTATATTCATTATTTCTATGGGGATTTGATCAGGATCACATTATATTGTTATTTAAAAAAAAATAAATTCTAATATCTATTTATTTTGGATATAAATCAGAAAAAAAAGGAATTTGTTTTTTTTCTTCAAATATATTGATAATAAAATAATTGTATTTTTTCTTTTTTTTTTTTTCTTTTTTCTATTGGAATTTAATAAAAGAATAATAATTGAAACAAATATGAATATATTTAGATTTTGTGGTGATATGCTTCATCTATTGAGTATATTTTTATTATTAAAAAAATTAAGAAAAAATAAAAGTTGTTTGGGTATTTCTTGCAAAATGCAAGAAATTTATTTAATCGTGTTTTGTAGTCGTTATATTGACTTATTATGGAGTTTTGTTTCAATTTATAATACTTTAATGAAGATTATATTTATAGGTAGCACAAGTTATTGTATATATTTAATGAAATTTCAAATTCCAATAAGTAGAACATATGATTCTAATGCAGATAACTTTTCTTATCAAAAGTATTTATTATTACCGGCATTATTTCTTGGTTTTATTACATCAGATAAATGGATTGTTTCAGAAATATTGTGGTGTTTCTCCATATGGCTTGAATCTGTTGCGATTTTACCTCAATTAATATTATTACAGCAACTTAGAGAAGTTGAAAATCTTACATCTAATTATGTAGTAACAATGGGTTTATATAGATTATTTTATATATTTAATTGGATTTATCGTTTTTATGTACAACATTATGTAAATTGGATTGGTTGGATAGGTGGTTTGATTCAAACAGCTATTTACCTTGACTTCTTTTATTATTATGCAATGAGTAAATGGTATGGACAAAAACTCATACTTCCATATTCTATTGAAATATAAGGATATTTTATCAAGAGAAAAAATTTTGTATAAATATTAGAAATCATATATATATATATATATATATATATATATATATATATATATATATATATATATATACACTTACAAATGCAAAATGAAAAAATAGTTTGAATAAGAATTTAATCTTCCTGATGATTAATAAAGAAGGAAGTAATTTTAAGCAAGATTTAGAACAGATTTTTTTTTTAGTAAAAATTTAATTAATTAAAATATAATTTTTATATTTTCGATTTTTTTATCATATTATCTATGATCAACTTTTCTGCAATTATTAATTTTTCTTGAATATAAGGTGATCCTTTATATTTGTCTGTCATTTGATTTAATTCCAACATTCTTCTTGTTATCTAAATATGAAAATAAATAAATAAATAAATAAATAAATAATAATCTTAATGTCCATATAATTAAAATAAACCTACTGTTTTTACTTCGTTTAATGTATATTCCTTATTTAATTCTATACCTAATATTTTATAGGCTTCATTTAGTGTCATTCTTTTTGTGATATTTATTGATAAAAATTTAGATATTTGATCTAATTTAAATGTAATTAGAATCAACGAATATTTAATAAAAAAAACTTACTTTTATATATATCTTTAATATGTTCGTGAGTAACACTCTTTATTGCTCTTGTAGATATTATAAATAATTTAGTAAATACTCTTGAATGATTTGTAAATCAATTTTTTTTTTTTTTATTATTCAATTTTATAAACATACTTTATAGTTTTTAGAATAATCATAGATTAATAAAAATTTATTTAATTATTTTTTTAAAATATAAAATAATTCAGATATATCAGCAAATAGATCTTATAAATATATATTATATGTAATATATAACAGTGTATATAATAAATAACATATATATAATATAATTATTATACTTATTTAATATATAATTGTGTACCACATATATTAAATATTATTAAAATTAAATTTCTTATTAACTTTTCTCTTGTTTTCTTTTTATATCTTTGTTTGATATCAATATCGTAAAAAAAAAAAAAGAAAAAAAAAGAAAAAAAAAAAATACAAGCAACTGAAAAAATGTAAAGGCGGGTTACATTTAGTATTATAAATTACATTATTAATAAATCATTTCACCTATAAAAACAGTTGTTCCGAAAAATCTAACGGATACTTTACTTAAATTAGAGTAATTATTACATAAACAATTATTATAAGTAACAATATCTTGATCAGTTTCAAAATAATATATATCTTTTTTAATAAAATTTAATGTAGCAGAAACTGATTCACAATGATAATATAACATAAATGATTTACCAGGAATTTGCCAATATATATTATTATTTTGAAAATAAGATTGATTAATTAATTTAATTATTCTTATTTTAATTTTTTTTGTAATTAAAATTGGATGTATATTAGACAATAAATTATGAGAATTTTTATTTTTATAATTAAATACATCAGATATAATAAGATTACCTATATTAGGATGAATATTTGATTGAAATGTTACTGATGAAATATATATTGGACCATTACATATATTATAACTTTTATCATTAATAATTATATTTTTACATTTAACAATTTCATTATTAGAAATTAAAAGATAATTATTACCAATTTTTAATGTACCAAAATTAAGATATATAGAAGCTTTAAATTCATTTGAAGAAATTGATATAATATCAACAATACATGCACAAAATTTAATGAATTGTTTTTTTTGATTATTACAATTACAAATATCATTAGAATTATATTTATATTTATTTTGATCTCTATCAATATTAGATAATATTTGAAATAAAGTTAAATTATTATACCAACTATAAACATCTATTGATTTATCACAATTATTATCAATAATATTAACTGCATTATATGCACTTATAGGTATATAAATAATATTACAATTATGTTTAATATCATTAAGTTCACTATTAATATAATTATCAATAATTCCAACAATTTGATCATAATTATCTTTATTCCAATCACATAAATCTAATTTATTAATTGCAATAATAATATTAGATGTATTAGATATTAATGAAGATATAATATATTCTTTTGTTTGTCCTTTTTCAAAATTTGAATGAAAATTGATACTGTCAATAACAATTATAATATTATCAGAAAACATAGTTACTGAAAAACTATTAGAAATAAATTCTGAATGACCCGGTGTATCTAATAATGTTATTAATTTATCATTTAATTTTATATATTTTGCACAAACATTAATAGTTATACCTCTTTCTCTTTCATCATCACATTCATCAAAAATCCAAGCATAAAAAAATGATCCTTTACCTATATTTTCACTTTCTTTTTTATATTTTCTTAATAAATTTTCATTAACTAATCCTAATTTAACAAATAATTGTCCCATTAATGTAGATTTTCCTGAATCTACATGACCTAATACAGAACATATATAATTATTAATAGTATTATTATTATTTTGAATATTCTGTGTATTTTTATTTTTTATATTATTAATATTTGAATGATGATGATTATTAATACCGTTATTTACATGCAAATTATTATCATTTTTTTTTTTTATTATTTTACTATTATTATTTATATATTCATCATGATCTGAATATTCATAATCATCATAATTACTATCATAATCATAATAATCATCATCTGTTAATTCAATATGTTTAGATCTTCCTTTAGTCATTTTTAATAATCATTTATATTGATTATAACAAAAATTATTATTTTTAAATTATTAATGAAAAAAATTTTAAATTTAATAAATACATAAGCGCTAAAATTATATATACCGCTAAACTTAAATGTAAAGTCTTATTTTTGCATTTTTAATTAATAATAATGATTAATTTATTTAACAATAATATTTAATATAATTTACTTGTAACAAATTAATTTAATAATAATAATAATAATAATAATAGCAATAAAATTAATATATTTTTTTTTTAATTATATTGCTATTTATTATTTATATTGTAATAAATTTTGCATGTAAATATATTATTCATAATTTTCAATACTTATAATTCTTTATATTATATATATATATATATATATATATATATATAATTTTTTTTTTAAAATGGATATAAATAATAATACAAATTATATAAATAATGAAATGTATATTAATAAATGGTCAGAATTAGTAAAAAAGTCATATTTTAACGATACCGAAAAAAAAAAAACACACACAAAAAGCGGTAATTCAAATAATACAAAAAATTTATCTTTAGAAAATTATGTTTCATACAAACATACAAAAAATTTATGTTCATTAGCAGGAGAAATAATAAGAAGAGATGGTGTATCTTATTTAATAATTGATTTTCTTAGACAATTATTATTTTTACGTGGATATTATGCTTTAACAAAAGAAAATGTATTATTACAACTTACAAGATATTCATTATATATAAATTTTGTTGAAGTAAGTTCTATTAATAATATCTAATAATTATATAAATTAATCTATATTATTTAGGAAGGAATGAATGATATTTATAACAATCTTAATAATGAATTAATATCATTAATAAGTAAAATTAAAGAAAGTAAAAGAAGAATATTAATCTATAATATTAGAAAAATATTAGGAAGTGGTATTGGATTAAAATATGATAAACAACCAGTATATTATATAAGAGTTGTTGATTTACATCTAAAAACTACATTAAGTTTTACAACTATTAATGAATTAAGACAATTATTAGTTTGGGAATTAGATAAAGTAATATATTCATTTTCTGAAATATCTCTTAAAGAAAAAAATTATATATCACATATAACATTAACATTAGATTTTAGTAATATGGAAGTTTATTCATGTAAAATAGAATTTCAATTATTTATGAAATTAATAGATGAAATTATTGATTTTTATTCACCATTAATTATTAATACTATTATTATACATAAAGTTAATTCATTAAATGAAAATTTATGGTATTGTATTGAACCAATTATATCTAAATTATATAATAAAAACATAATTACAATTTTTACTAATAAAGAAAATGAATTATGGAGTTTATTAAAACCATTAAATCAAGCAATATTACATTCAAGAGGTGGATTTATTCAAAATAACTGTTTATATCCTGTTTGTAATAATTCAAAAGTAACTCCAAATCTTGAATTAATTATAAATAATGATATTATTCAAAATAATCAACAAAATAATAATTTATTAAGTTATAAAGAATTTTTTTTATCATTAAAACCTGAATTATCAATAAAAAAATTTATTAATAATTGTATGAGTATTGAAACTAATTTGATAAATAAATCACATTGGATGCAAGAACAAAAAGAATTAAATGATTTATTTAATGATTTTGATGATGATCTTAATTAATTATTATTTTAAATATTAAAAATAATTTTATTATATTTCAACCGCTAATATTTTATTTATTTATTTATTAAATAATTCAAAAATAATGGATTATTCAAATAAATATAAACAGTAAGTTAATAAATTCTTATTTTTTTTTTTATTCTAAGTAATAATTAACATTTATATTCTTAAAAATAATAAATTATTTATTTATTTATATTAATAAATAAAATAAAATAAAAACATAATAATAATAATAATAATAATAACTTCTTAAAATTATAATAGTATTATAAAAATTGATTATGAATCTGAAAAATTAGCAAATATTGTTATGGATTGTATTAAACCTGATTTTATTGTTTCAGGAAAATTAAAAGATTCTAAAAGACATATTGAAGTAATTAATTCAAAATTAATTATGTAAGTTTTATAAATTATAAATTAATAAACAAATTAATATATATAATATATTTTTCATTATATTATTATATATTTTAAATTAATTTTATAGTACTATAGAAAGTCATAATATAGGTATATTAAGAAAAATAGTTAATAGTATTTACAATACATTAATTCTTTCATCCAAAACAATTGAAACATTTGATAATAATTGTATTTAGATATAATTAAAGAATAATTATTCAATGTAGAAAAAGGATTTATAATATTTATTGGAATAAATTACTTTTTTTTCTTTTTTTCTTTTTTTTCTTTTTTTCATTTGATCATTTTAGATCTCATTCATCTCTTCCCCTCAAAATTTCCCGCTCAAGGTATCGTGAAATTTTAATTTTCCTCATAAAATACAACACTAAAATAATTGGTTTCACGAGTAAGAAAAAAAAAAAAAAGAAAAAAAAAAAACAAAAAACAAAAAAACAAAAAAACAAAAGAAAAAAAAAAACAGGAAAAAAAACAGGAAAAAAAAACAAAAGA
>JIBL01000005.1:0-15216 GCA_001593455.1 Cryptosporidium baileyi
ATATAATATATATATATATATATATATATATATATATATATATATATAGCTTTTTTATATAATATGAGTGATCGTAAATATTTTCAAGGATCAAAAAGAGGTGAATTACAAGAATTAAAAGATGAATTGCATTCAACTAGTAAAGATAAGAAAAAAGAAGCAGTAAAAAAAGTAATTGCAGCTATGACAGTTGGAAAAGATGTTTCTTCTTTATTTCCTGATGTAATTAATTGCATGCAAACAGGTTGTATAGAATTAAAAAAGTTGGTATATTTATATATAATAAATTATGCAAAGGTACAACCTGAATTAGCAATTTTAGCAGTAAATACATTTTTTAAAGATTCTATGGATTCTAATCCTTTAATTAGGGCTCTTGCAATTAGAACAATGGGTTATATAAGATTAGAACAAATAACAGAATATTTAGTTGAACCTTTAAGAAGATCTTGTAGTGATCAAGATCCATATGTTAGAAAAACTGCAGCAATATGTATAGCAAAATTATATGATATATCACCAACATTAATGGAAGAACAAGGATTTTTTAATTTATTAAAAGAAATGCTTAGAGATCAAAATTCTATGGTTGTAGCAAATACTGTAGCAAGTTTATTAGAGATATATGAATCAAGTATTAATAAAGGACATGATTTATTTATACAAATAAATGAATCAGATAATAACAACAATAATAATAATAATAATTTAGATCAACATATTACTGAAAATGGTGAAAAATTATATAAATTAAATTTTAATGAGATAGAAAAACAACAAATTCTTATGGCATTAAATGAATGTACAGAATGGGGACAAATTTATATATTAAATATTATTGCAGAATGGAAAGTTTTATCTGAAAAAGAAAGTGAATTAATTATTGATAGATTAACATCTAGATTATCTCATGCAAATCCAGCTGTTGTACTTTCAACTGTTAGAGCAATTTTTAATATGATGAGAAATATTAATAATAATAAACAATTAATTGAAAATATTAATAAAAAAATGAGACCTCCTCTTGTAACATTATTAACAAATTCTCCAGCTGAAATACAATATGTGGCATTAAGAAATGTACAATTAATTATTCAATTTAATCCAAAATTTTTTGAATCAGAGATTAAAATGTTTTATTGTAAATATAAAGATCCTTTATATATTAAAATAGAAAAACTTAATCTTCTTTATAGATTGGTCTCTTCAGAAAATGTTAAAAATCTTTTAAAAGAACTTAAAGAATATAGTACAGATACTGATATAGAATTTTCTAGAAATACAATAAAAATAATATCACTTATATCTATTAAAATAAAAGAATCAGCTTCTTTATGTACTCAAATAATTATTGAATTAATTTCAAATTCACATCAAGATCATATTATTCAAGAAGGAATTATATCAATAAAAGAAATTATTAGATCTTATCCTAATTTAATTCCATTAATAATTCCAACATTATGGGAGATTTCAGAAAATATTGTTGAACCAGAATCAAGAGCATCATTTGTATGGATTATTGGTGAAATTTATGATTTTATTCAAGATTCTAAATTTAAAAATTCTGATAATGAAACAATTAATAATTTTCTTCATTATTTTGTAGAAATTTTTTTAGAAGAATCATCAATTGTTCAATTACAAATATTAACAACTATAGTTAAATGTTTTTTAAAAATGCCAATTAATAATCAACAACTTGTTACAGATATTTTTAGACTTGCTACAACAAATGCAGAAAATCCTGATGTAAGAGATAGAGCTTATATATATTGGAGATTACTTTCGACAAATCCTGAAGAAACAAGAAAAGTTGTTCTTTCACAAAAACCACTTATTTCTTTTAAAAATTTTGATATTGAACCAAAACTTCTTGATAAACTTTTAAAAAATATTGGATTAATTTCTTCAGTATATCATACATTACCTAGTTCTTTTATTAAAATATCACCATTAAAAATTAATGATAAGAATGAATATAATTTAGAAAGTTCAAATTCTGAATTAAATATGGATTTTAATATAAAATCAAAAAATGAATGTAATATTTCTAAAATAAATACTAATGAATTGATAAAAATAGATGATTTAATATCATATGATGATAAAAACAATATAAATAATAAAGATAATAAAGATTCTGAATTAATAGATTTTGCATTATCTGATCCTAATTTAAATTTTGATTGGCAAACTACTAATAAATATTCTAATAATAATAATTTAAGTAATAATAATTTAAATTTTAATAATATACATGTGGATAATAATAATAATAATAATAATATGCATGTAAATAACGGTATTAATAATAATAATTCTAAAAATTCTAATTTAAATAAAGAATCAAATACAATAGATTTATTATCACTTTAATTATAATTCATAAAAATAAAATTTGAGTGAATTATAAGAAGATTTCTTTTTTTTTTTTTTTTTTAATTTTTTATTTTAAAATATTATTCTAAAAATATTTTTTTTCTTTATAAAATCATTTTCTTATATTATTATCTAATCCAAGAAATTCTATAAAATCTTGAATATCTTCAACAGTAATTGTATTTTTATCATTATTATTATTTATTCTATTTTTTAAAAATGTAATAAATTTATCAGCAAATTCTCTATAACCTTGTGCAAGATTTATCTTCTTTTCATGTGGTAAAGAATTAAAAATTTTAACAATATATTCGGAATCTCCAGATTCACTTTCTTCTGTACCATTAAATCCAAATAATTCTCCTTCCAAAATTTCTTGAAGCGTTAAAGTTGTTTCATCTTGATTATTTTCATTAAAATTATCAATATTTTTAATTTCATTTTCATCTCTACAAAATCTTAATGAAAGTCCATTATAATCAAGATGTATAATTCTTTCACTATTTTCAAATACAACTCTACATTTGTCAGAACTAAATCCTTCTCTTTCTTCATATTCTAACTAAAAATTACAATAATTAAATTGATTTTTATTTATTAATTAATTTACAACTTACTATATAAATTCTTTTTCCATTAGAATCACGTTCTTCTTTTTTATCCATAAGAATTTTTCCTGGCCACCAAACAACTTCCTCATCAATAATTTTATTCTCGTCTATATTAGAATTGTTTGATTCTGTTCCTATAATCCACTTTAAAATTAAAAAAAAAAAAAAAATATTTAAAATAGAAAATCATAATTAATATATACAACTTACTCGCACATAAATTTTTTGACCCAAAGTAATATTATATGAAGCTTTAAGTATTGCAATATCACATGAATCTCTAATATCCATATTATTGCTTAAATAATAATAATAATAATAATATCTTCTTTAATTATAAATTAATTAATATAAATACATATTAAAAAAAATAATTTTCCAGATGTAAATTAGGAAAATTATATATTTGAATATAGGTTAATTAATAATTTATTAAAAATAAAATTTCCCACCTAATTATTTACTAGAAATCTTTGAAATTTTTTAACAAGTAAATTAATTAATAATTAATACCAAAATGAAGTTTTTTTTTTCTAATTTTTAACTTAAAATTCAAAGATCTAGAATAAAATTTGAAGAGAAACAAAACCTATATTTATTTTCTTTTTAATATTTTTCGAGTCTCTATTTTTAGAAATAAATTATAGGTACCCTCCCAATAGGCGGGTAATATATTTCTCTCAATTTATATTAATGGACATTTTTAAAATAAAAATAAAAATTTTAATTATTATTTAAAATTAATTAAATATTAAATAAAATCATAATTATTAATTGAATTTTAAATATTTATAAGTTATTTAATTTTAATTTATGGAGTCTCATATATTTGTTCCAAGATGTAATGGCAGGCATGATACAAATTTTATGTTAAGAAGAGAATATCCAATTTGTTTAACAGGACAAACAAATACATCATATAGAAATAATATTCAAAATTTATCTAGATTTAATTCACCATTACAAGATATTACTGGTAGTATTTTTGGTGGATTAATACATGAATCAAGAAATAGATCATTTAATGAATCTAATTATTTTACAACAAATGATAGAAATATGGTATATAATGAAATAAATCCAAGATTTAATCGTATTAGAAATAGAAATTTTGAAAGAAATATAAATTCTAGATTTAATCGAAATACATCAAATTTTAATAATAGAAGAAGTAACATTGAGAATGATATAAGAATAATTAATCGCTCATTATCAATGAGTAGTCAAAATATTGAATATAGAATTAATTCTTTAAATGATTCTAATGAAATGATAGAGAATAATAGTAGTTATATGAATAGGAGTAGAAGTTTTGCAGATAGAATTTTAGATCAATTTGAAGCATTAGAACGTGAACATAATCATTTAACAGAAAGAATGCAAAGAAGTCAATCAATATATGAACAAATAAGAAATAATGATAATATAAATAATTTACTTCATGATATTTCAAGAAGAATGGAAAGACGTCGTTATACACAAGGAAATTATAATACAAGATTAAATAATTTTGAAAATAGATCTCATACAACAACAAATAGAAGAAATATAAATACAAGAATAAGAAATAATGAATCTAGATTTTCTTCATTTCAAGAACTTAATAATATAATTCATAATCGTACTTTAACAGAATTACATATAGAACCAGAAACTGAAGATGAAGATGAAAATGAAATATTTGAATTAATAGAAATAGATGATGATGATTTAAGTAATTTAATGTTAAGAAGAAATCAAGATATTAGAAATCGTTCATTTATAATAAATCATAATGAAATTATTGAAGATATTGATAATCAAGATATATATCAAAATCAAAATCAACAAGATTTAGTTTCTGAATCTGATCATATTGAAGATGAAGTTGATGATTCATTAGATTCTAATTCTAGAAATGAAACTAATTTAAATAATATTGGTCTTCCAATAGAAATTCAACATACTTTACCTATATCTATATTCAATATTCAAAAATCTCAAAATTTAGATCATGATAAAAAAACATGTTTGATTTGTTTAGAAGAATTTAAAGATAAACAAGAAATACTTTGGTTACCATGTACTCATTGTTTTTGTAAAGATTGTATTATTTCTTGGTTTAAAAGAGGAACAGTATGTCCAATTTGTAAAGATGATATTTTAGCTCATTTTCAAGAATAATAAATGTTTAATAATAAATTAATATTCAATTTTTTTAATTTATTAGAAAAAAATTAATTTGTTTTATATATTCATATAATCTATTTCTAAATTATTCAAAACCTGGTATTTTATAATGAATATTTTTAATTAAACAATTTTTTAATATTAATGGATCAATTATAATTGAGATCCATATATCTGCTCCAAAACAATTTATAAATTCAAATTCATTATCTAAATTTTTATCATCAAAAATTATTTCTTTATTAATTTGTATTATTCTTGAATAAATTAATTTTCTTGTTGTTATCTTAATAATATTCTCATCTAAATATTCTTGATTAACATATCCAATTAAAGATAAAATAGTTTTTAATCTTTTTATTATCTTAAATAAAGAAGCAGAATCATTAAATATATATTCATTTAAAGAATTTTTTTCAATATTCTCAAATTTATATTTGGATTCTAATTCCATTAATAATGAAACTAAAAATAATTTTGATATTAATGGTAAACTTTCTATTAATATTAAACATGAATTATTTAATAAAACTTCTTTACATGCCGCTTGAATATGAATAATTTGAACTTGAAATTTAATTTCAAAATTTTTATTCATATCTTTAGATTTTATTTCATATTCATATTTACATATTTCAAAAGCTCTTTGAAGAACTTGTAAAGCTCTTCTTACATCTGAAGATTGTTGAGCTATTCTTCTAGCACAAAATTCAATAGCTTTAGGACAAAATAAAGAAATTTTATTATCTTCTATTTTATTTTCATAATTTAATATTTTTTTAGAATTTATATTTAATTTATTATAAATAAAATTTTCATCAAAAGTTTTAATTCTTTCATTTAATATTTTTATCATATCATCAACATTAAATGGTAAAAAATTAATTCTAGCATGACCACAACGAGATGTACATCTAGGTATTAATCTTTCTGGTAAATCCATTGTATTAGCTATTGCTATTATTATTAATTTTGTATCTTTTTGAAAAGGCCAATCTATTAATGTATATAAAAGTGTAGAATTAGAATTTTCTGAATTTGAATATATATTTTTTTGTAACCAATCTATTTCATCAATAACTAATATTGTAATTGGACTATTTTTTTCTTTAAAAAATTTATCTAATGATGAATAACATACTTCTTTATTAGGTGACCAAGTATTAGAACCATTTAATTCTTGTAAAAATGTTTTATAAAAATGATCTGGACTACTTAGATGTAATGAATTTATATAACAAACAATAATTTTTTTTTCATAATTATTATTAAAATTTATTTCATTTTCTAAAATATTTAATGTATTTAAAACTGTTGCAGTTTTACCAGTTCCTGGAAGTCCTGCAATAAATAAAACACCTCCACCATCACTTATTATACAAGTTTTTAAAATTTGAGTTATTTCTTCATGTTCTTTTTCTCTACATGGAAGTATACCTTTAGATTTTCTTGACCAATGAAAATTTGTTATATTTTTAAAAGATGATTTTATAGAAAAATAATTAATATAATAACCATAATAATTACTACATTTTGTAAGTAAATAAGATGTATTTCTTTTTTTACTTATAGGTAATATTGTACCAGTATCTGTTAATATTATATATTTTGATAAATAATTATCATTTAATTCAACAGCAAAAGATGGTAAATTTTCATTAAATTCTTTAATATAATCTTTTAATAATTCATCATGAAATAATTCTTGATTTTTTTTATTTTTAATATTTTTTTTAATATTATTTGGACATTTTTGTGGACCAGAATATATATCTAATTCATCTTTTGTCCATTTTAAGTATTCATCTTTTATATTCCAAATTCTTATCATTCTTTTTATTACATTTATTTCTAATAATTCACATTTATCACTTTCTAAGAATTCTTCTTCATATGAAAATAAATCTTCTGGTAATTTGGTTTTATCAATTATTTTTCCTAGATTTAAAATATCATTTTCAGAATAAAACCATCTTACTTCTACTCCTTGTAAATCTTTTTCAGAATCATATAAAAAAGCTGTTATTTGTGCTGGTCTTTCACTACCATCTGATAAACAAATCATAACATGATCACCAATAGTAAAAATATCTTTTTCTAAATGATTTTCAATAATATAATATAAATATAAATGATAACCTTGAGTTGTGATTATTGGAGATTTTTTAAATCCTAAAACTTGATTAAAATATAAATCATTATTAGAAGAAAAATTAATCTTTGTTCGTTTTCTTCCTTTTTTTTTAACATTAATAGAATTATTATCAGAATTATAAAGATCTTTATTAATATAATCTGTATTTAAAAGATATCTTTTTTCATTTCTTTTTTTATAATTCTTATTAATATTTTTGCTTTCAACAAGTTCATATGAATTTAATTTTGTTTCAGCATTTAATTTTAATTTCACACTACCCATATTATAACCTTATATTAAAGTAATATTGTATTTATATTTTATTTATATCATTTCATTAAATTTACTAAATAGTTTAATATATTTTATGTTTATTGAGAGTGGGGTGGGGTTCATTAAAAAAAAATAAAAAAAATTAAATTAACAAAAATATTTATTATTATAAATTAATAATATCAAAAAAATTTAATATTTAAAAAGTGTAAATTATAAAATAATATTTATATATATAACAAAAAAATAAAGATTTAAAAAAAAAAAAAGATTTTATATAATTTTAAAAATATACAATTAAAATTTTAATATATTTATAATATTTAATTCAATTAAATAAATAAAAAAATAAAGTGATTATAATGAATATTATTTAAAAATTTTTAATATTAATATTAATCAATATTTGTTTAATTATATTTTTAATCCTCGTAAATAAACACAATAGGCGGTTTTGTTACCGCCAAGTGTGAAATTAGTGCACTTAATGCATAAACTATTAATTACACATGCTTATTTGTTTGTAGATGAAATTATGAAATAAAAAAAATTTATCATAAAGAACTGAAAAAAAAAAAATATTATAAATTTTAATATATTAATATAGTTATATTTTTTATATTTACAAAATTTTGTGAATATAAAATTTGATTATTAATTTAAATAAAAAATATATTTAAATATTAATTAAAGATTAATATAAAAATATTAAAAATAAATTTAATGATATCTAAATAAATTAATTTAATTTTTTATTAAATTAAAATGGGTCTAAAAAAATTTAAAGATCCATTAAATACTCTTGAATGTTGTTTTGAATGGTTTAAAACATTTAAAATTATAGAAAACGGTGATGTAACATGTGATAATATTTTTCAAGTATTAATTCCTAGTAATTTAATTTTGTTTATTCAAGAATTATCACCTATGTTTTTTGCAGATTATATTTTAACAGAAGAACATTTAAATGAGATACCTAAAGGATTACATTTTTTAATGGATGGTATTAATGATTATATGGATGGAAGATTTCATGATGAAATAGATACATTAGATTATGACTTAATAGCTACTGCAATTGAAAAAAAAGGAAAAGTAAAGAATGAATGTTTAGCTGAAGTATGTAGAATTTGTGGATTTGTAATAGTATTTGCAGTAGAGAGTGAATATAATGAAGATGTAATAAGTAATATGATGGTTTTAAATGAAGATACACAAATAGAATTACAACATATGATACAAATAACAGGAGAATTTGCTGAAGAAGATTTATATGAAAAAGAAGATTCTGAGGAGAATAATGTTGGTAGAAAAGGAGGAGAATTTGCAGTAACATTAGCACATGCTGAAGAGTTAGAACATAGAATAGAAACATTAGAAAAACAGTTAAAATCAGAACAGAAAGCAAGACAAATGGCAGAAGAATCATTAAAAAAAGCAGCAGCAAGACCAATATCAGCAATTGAAGAAACAGAAAAACTTGAAAATGAGGTTTGGAATTTACAGAATGAAAAAACACAATTACAAAAAGAAAAAAAAGAATTAGAAACAAAATTAAGAAATGAAATAAAAGATTTACAATCAGAGATAGAATTATATAAAAATGAAGCAAATAAAGTAGATAATTTGGAACAACAAATTAAGAAATGGAAAGATAAAGTTGATAGTTTATTAGATGTTAAACGTCAAAATGAAAAATTAATGAAACAATTAGAAGAAATAGAAGAAGGAGGAGATAATAATTTAGGTGATAGTGATGGAAATAAAAAATCAACACAAATTTTAAAAGATCGCATTAATGATTTAGAAGAACAATTAGAAGATAATAATAAAGAAAAACAAGAATTACTTGATCAAATAAATAAATTAAAACAACAACAAGAAAAATATTCAAAAGATTTATTACTCAAACAAGATCAAGTTAAATTATTAATAAAATTACTTGATGATGAAGGTATATCTTTAGTTGGAAAATTAGATATTGAAAATATAAATGATTCATCAAGTTATCCAACTCCAGGTACTGATAGTTTTTATATAACTCAATTATCCATACTTAATGAACAATTAAATATGCAGAAACAATTATTACTTAGTGAACAAAAACGTATTCAATTATTAGAATCACAAAGCAATCGTTCACAAATAGATGATAATAATAATATTTCAAATGAAAATTCTAATGATACAGTTACAATTACTACATTAAAACAACAGATTATGATTAGAGAACAAGAAGCTGAATTACATTTATCTGCTAAGAAAGAAATAGAAAAAAGAACTCAAATGGAGCTTAAATTAATGTCTACTTGTTTACATGACATGGCTCTTAAATATCATCAATGTAAATCAATTATTAAACAATTAGATGAAGAATTATCTGCATTAAAACAAAAATGTCAGATTTCTATTAATAATAATAATAGTAATGATAGAATTGAAAAGAAAAGATTAAATACTGACAATCAAAGTTTATATTCCGATAACACTTTAGTTGAAGGCGTAAATTAATGATTACTAAGAATTGTAGTTTTTAGAATTAAATCGCATTAAATTTTAAATAATAACTACTTAGAAGTAGATAATAGGTTTTGAATTCCTTTAAAATATATTAAAGACACTAAAGGTGACTTAAATGATTTTTTTAATATATTTATCTTTTTATATTTATTTATTATAATCTTTAATATATTTAAATTGAATTAATTATTGTAAATATGATAGTTAATAAGAAAGATATATCTTAACAAGTTTAGATATTAAAAAAATTAAAAAAATATTTATATTTTGAGTTATTTTAAAAAAACAAATTAAAATTATTAAACTAACTTTTGAGACCCCTCAGGAATAAACATGCTTAATAATTACGTGTCTAAGAAATTGATCAAATATAAAATCAAAAGAATTTTGGGCGCTTAATTAGAAAAAGATCCCACTTACGTAATAATTGTGACTAAGAAATAAAACAATTTGAATAATATAAAAAATAACAACATATTAATACAAATGTTATTGTAACAAAGCGTTCTTATTAATAGAGTTTTGAATTTTACAAGTTAATTGAGTGTGAGAATGTCCTCAATGGATTTATCTCCTGGTTCAAGTTTTAAAAGTGGCTCTTCAGTCACATATACAATATTTCTTTTTGTAAATCCAACATCTGGAGGAAATAAAGCAAGTGTCTTAACAAAATCAGGAATGGATATGTTTAAGATATCCAATCCAGTTATTGCAAGTGTTCATATTTATGATATAAGACAAGGTGAGACGGGAAATAAAGAAGGCTTTTTAAAAGTTAAAGAAATTGCTAATAATATGAAAAATGAATCAATTCCATTATATATTATTGCAGCAGGTGGAGATGGTACAGTAATGTGGTGTGTGGATGAATTAGAGAAAACACAAGTTAATTTTGAAAATTTGGTTATAGGAGTTATACCATTTGGTACAGGAAATGATTTTTCAAGAGCTCTTAATTGGACTACAATACTTGATAATCCTTTTGATAATGGACTTTACAGATTTAGACAACTTATTAATGATTGGATAAGTGCAGATATTATTGAACATGATATTTGGTCTGTTAGAGCAGTTGTTGACACTTATGGTTGTTTTTACAAAGTAGATTCTTATTCTAGAAAGAAAAAGGTTGTTAATAAACAAGGAAGAAGTAGTAATAAACAAGTAAATCATGAATATATGAAAACTACAGATCGTGGTCCAAATACCATTGCAACAGAATTAACTTTTAGAATGTCAAATTATTTTAGTGTTGGAATTGAATCACGCATTGGAATAGGATTTGACAGAAATAGAACAAAGAATGCATTTTTAAATAAAATGAGATATGCAGTAGAAGGAGTTAAAAATACTTTTCGTCATACAACACCTGTTTATGAAATAATAGATAAATGTACTGTTAATGATGAAGATATAAATGATAATTCTAATATTATAATGTCTGATCGTGTTTTATTTGTAACAAGTCATAATGCAAAATATAGAAGTAATTCTTGTACTTGTATGAAAAGTAATGAAGATTTTGTTTCAGTTCAACATATGCCGGTTTCTGAACAAATATTAGGACATCAAAATACAGTAGAAGATCCATCACCTACTTTATTGCCTTGTGCATCATTAATATTCATAAATATTCCTTCCTTTGCATCTGGTAATGATATCTGGAGATATTGTAAAGGTAATTGTGGAGTTAGATATAAATTTAAAAGTGATGAAATTGAAAATATGCTTTCTGAACATCAAAAAATGGGTGATGAAAAAATTGAATGTGTATCCTTTCCATCTGCTGTTGCTATAGGTTTAGAAATAGCTATTAAAGGTATGGGAAGAAGAGTGTTTCAGAATAAAGGTCCTATAAGACTACATTTTAAACAAAAGAATTCACTTGCTACAGGTAGGAAAGTTTATTTTCAAGTTGATGGAGAATTCTTAATTGCATATCATCCACTTTATTTTGATGTCTCTCATTATAGAAAAATTAGAGTACTACAATGTAAGGCAGATAGGACATTACATGCAACTACATTATTTAATAATTTTAAAACCAATTAATGATAAATTGTGTTGTTGAAATATTTGGTAAATAGTCTATAAAATTTGACAAGATAAGAAAAAAAAGTTTTTAATTAGATAATGGATAAAAAAATTTTATTTACTTTTTTTTTCTTTGATTTTTGAAGTTGATTCTAAATGGATGTTTATTGAATTTAATTGGTTAATAATAATTCTCTTATTTCTCTTTTTCTATTGATTATCTCTTTATAACTAATTTGAGTGATTTTTAAGTATTCTTTCGTGAATAAACTTTTATTAAAAGTTAACCTTAAATTCTAAAGTATAAATCTTTTTAAAAATAAAAATAAAAATAAAAAAAAGAAAAAAAAAAAATGAATTTAAATATTTAATAAAGAATTAAAGAAATTAATTTTCTCTTTTTTTTAAATAGAGATTGAATTATTGAAGATTGGTATTAATAATAAAGTACCAATATTTTTGAATATTCTTAAGTTTCCGTGCAATTTCCGTGGGAATTAAGGAAAGTGATAAATCTATAAAAATTTTGTCTCAAGGATCGAAAATAAAGATTTACTTTTGGTCATAAGATTCCTATTTATTAAAAGAATTTAAACCGATTATAGTGGGTCTAAAACTATTTAAAAGTTTGGAAACATATTATTCATAGTTTTGACTACATCCGGGCCGTACTTTAAAGAAGCTTTAGTAGTGTCTTCTTCAATCAAAAGCAAACTTTTTGCTTTATTTACATCTCTTCTTCGTTCCTCAATTGAGATTGGACTTGAATTGTCATTCCTATGTATAACTTCATCCATTTCTTCTTTTTGTTTTATTTCTTTAAGAATTTTTTTTTGAATAGGACTTGGATCATTTGTACATTCTTGTCGGGATTCATCTGTAATATTAAGTCTCATTTTTACAAAACCGTAGAATTCCTTATCAGATTTAATACGTTGATAAAATGGTGTTGTATTAAATTTCTCAATAATATTTATAATATTATTAAAAAATGATTTTCCTATTTGCTTTGCAATAAATGAAGGAACAGCTCTTGGAACAAAATTTGGAATTGGAAAAATTGATTTAGAAAGAAATGATATTCTTGTTTGAGAAGGATTATTTGGAACTGCTTGAATAACAAAACATAAAGATAATATATCCAATTTAGATGCATTAATTTGAGCCTCCTTTACTTTAATACCACATACAGAATCAGCTTTATCTGGAAGTGAAACAGCTGTAATAATAATACAAGGCTCCAAATTTTCGCAAGGTCTATATACATCTATAGCAACACAATATAATGAACATTGACATAAACCTATAGGCCATGGCATGTTTGAAGAATGACGAACTAATTGATTATAAAGTCCAATATATGCTAAACATTCAGAATTTGTAACAAAAGGTGTCCAATGTAAATGTAAATCACTTTCATTAACAATACTAATAACATTTAAAGCATTACTATTAACAATATAATCACATAATATTAAAAATTCAGAATCAGATCCCATAGCCCACCACATTCCTAAATTTGAATCACCAAGAGAATTCCATTCAGATTTTAAAATATCTCCTTGTATAGTTTTTTCTTTTTGTTCAATTGAAATCTCTTTTTCTAATTGATCTTCATATTCTTCAGATATAAATTCATTACTTTTTATATATTTTTTCTTTATTTTTAAAGCTAATACAAGATCAATATAACTAGAAGAACATTTATATAATGAAAATCTTAATCTATGAATATGCATATCTGTAACTAGCTTTACAATAAAATCTGCCAATCTTTTTTCATTTTCAAGACCAATACATTTTACTTCTGTTGGAAAATTTAAAAAATCTAAAGCCATATTTCTATTTTTCATAGAAGAAAATTTATTATTATAAATTGGTGAACAATTATAAGAAAATATTATACAAGGAAATTCTTCCAAATTGAATAACTTTGTAGTATTGTTCGCTTTTGGAACATTTAAATTTTCATTAATATTTTTTTTTATAATATTTTCCTTAGATCTCTTTGGTAATAAAGAAAATGATTCCAAAAATAATTTTCCTTTTTTACAATTTGAATTTACTTGAAATGTATTATCTAAAATTTTATGATTATTATGATGTCTCCATCTTCTAATAACTGTATTAGAATTTGTATTATTATTTTTAATTGGAATACCATTTCTATTTAAATAAACTAATTCCAATAAAATTTTTGATTTTGATGATTGTAAATTTTCACTATTAGAATTATTTTGATTATTATTAATATCATTAATATTATTAAAATTATTTACTGTATTTTTAATTGTATTGAATTTTAAATTTCTAAAAGAATGATGAAAATTAGGACTATTTCCAGAATAAGAATTATTAGATATATCATTTTTTTTATTATTTTTTGAATTTAATATTAAATTCATTTCTAATATAACATCTTTACCAATTCTTTTATCCAAAACATTAAATAATAATTTACATAAACCCAAATATTGAGAATAAGCATAATATGGTAAATTTGTTTTTAATGATTCATGAATTTCTTTATATAAAATTTCTAAATTATCCAAATCATCATTTTTATCTTCATTTGTTGTTTTTAAATTTTCTTCATTTAATTCTGTTGAATTTGTTTGAGGAGTATCTATAATTGAATTTTTCTCAGAATCAATAAAAGTTTCTGAACTAACTAATATAGAATTTGATGAATCTGGAGTAATATTATTTGTAATTTTATAAATATGAGTTTTTGGAGTATAATCAAATGATATTTTTGAATTGTTGATATCTAACTTAAATGTTTTTAAATTTAAATCATTAATAAAATTATTTGAATCAATTAAATTATCTGAAGAAATTACTTTAATATCATTAGATACAACATTTTTGTTATTTATATACTCATATTCTTCTATAGATGATATTTCAATATTATCCGAAACTTTAATATTTTCATTTAATAAATTCTTTTTTCTATTCTTATTCTTCAATAAAATTCCAAAAGCTTTACGAAAAGATCTCATTTTATTACGAAAAATTTCATGAATTTAAATATATAAATATATATATATATATATATATATATATATATATATATATATATATATA
>JIBL01000006.1:0-13325 GCA_001593455.1 Cryptosporidium baileyi
AATTTCCCCACATTTTTTTTTTTTTTTTTTTTTATTCTTTATATATATATATATATATATATATATATATTTTTTAAATATAATAAAATAATATATTTGATATGAAAGTTGAAACTCCACAAATTATATGGCATTCTAAAGACAGTAAATTTGCAGATAGAGTATATTCACTTGATTTTCAACCTGGTACCTCGAGATTAGCAACTGCTGGTGCAGATGAATTTATTCATATATGGGAAATTACAAGAGAAGCAGAATGGAAATTAAAAATATTATCAAGATTATTAGGACATGAAAAAGAAGTTAATTGTGTAAGATTTTCTTCAAGTGGTGAATTATTAGCATCAGGTGGTCAAGATGATTCTTTATGTATTTGGAAACCAACTTCTGAAAAACAAATAATATTTGGACAAAATTCTGATGATATATTAGGATTTCCTGAATATTGGAAAAGAATAACTATTATGAAATGTATGGCTCCTGTAATTTCTTTAAGTTGGTCTCCTGATAATTGTAAAATTGTTGTTGGTACAGAAGATGATCGTGTAACTATTTGGAATGTATATACAGGAAAATTACTTCGTCAATTAGATGCTCATACTCATATTATTATGGGTGTAAGTTGGGATCCAAAAGATCAATTTATTGCATCTCAAAGTTCTGATCAAACTGTCAGAATCTGGAAAAGTAAAATTAATAAAATTAAAAAAAAAAATAAATCTAATTCTAATAATGATGATAATAAAATTATAAAAGAATCTAATCAAATTGATATTAATAATCATCTAAAATCTTCTTTAGAAAATAATTCTCTAATATCTGAATCCTCTTCTTTTAATAAAACTGAAATCAATAATTCTATTAATCAACAATTCATTAAATCAGATATTAATTCATGGAAATTATATCAAACTATAAAATATGAAACAATTGATCATTCTAAATCCAAACAAATGAATATTGAATTTGAAAATAATTCTGATTTAGTTATTGGTGATTCTGCTATTTTAAATAATAATAAACTTTCTAATCATCATAAAAGAAAATGTTTATTTTTAGCTGAATCTGCAACTACTACTTTTTTTAGAAGATTAGATTGGTCTCCTAATGGTGAAATGCTTGTTGTACCAACTGGACAATATTTAATTAATCAAGATGATAATCGTGATATTAATCAAGTTCTTATACCTGTATCTTATATATTTTTAAGAGATGAATATTCTTATCCCGCTGTTGTATTACCATCTCCAGATGGTACAACTTCATCAATTAGATTTAATCCTGTTACTTTTTCATCAATTAAAAATAATCCAAATCAAAATCCATTTTCATCTAATAGAATTACTCCTAATAATAATAATCAAAGTTGGTTTTTTTCAAATAATTCTAATAATTATAATGTACCTAGATATATTTTTTCTGTAATAACACTTGCAGGAACTATATATATATATGATACTCAACATTTACATCCTATTGTATCTATAAGAGGTCTTCATTTTCAAGGTATGAATGATGCATCATGGAGTAGTGATGGACATACTTTAGCTGTTGCATCATCAGATGGATATATTACTTTTGTATTTTTTGAAAATGGTGAATTAGGTGATATTCTTATACCTGCTAATATTCCTAATTATCATTCTAATTCAAATATTCTTCAAAATAAAAATCATGAATCTCAAATTCAAATTAACGATGAAAATTATAATAATCAAAATAAAGAAAAATCTAATGATAATATTATTCAAGAACAAAATCAAACTTTTAAAGTAAAAAGAAGAATTGTACCAACTATTCTTGTTTCTTATGATTCTTAATTTAATATTTTGTTCTTTATATAAATAATAAATTATCATTAAAAACTTTTAAAGTTAGAAAAACAAAAGTAAAAAGTTTAATGTGTTCAAGATTTTAACTATTTCATTTTTTTTTTTTTTCTTTTTTCCTATTTTTTTTTAACTTTGAAGGTTTTTTTTTCTTTTCTCTTATCTAATTTATTAAATATTATTCTTATATTTCAATATATTATCAAGATTTTAAATAATTACCTAATAAATGGCGCCAATAGGCGCTACAAAAAATTATCATGTTCTTAAGATCAATATAAATTTACATTTAACAAAGTATTATTAATAAAAAAACATATATATGTATATATTATAAAATATATATATATAAATATATATATATATATATATATATATATATATATATATATTATTAAAAATTTACTTAATTTTATTAATATATTTCTTAATTTAACTATTTTTTTATTTAAAATATTGTATATATACTTTTTATTAAACTTAATTTTATAAATATAATTTAAGACATATATGTACGTTTACCATGTGTTTCTATTTTTAAATCAAGTGTGAGACATAAAATAAGTATGACGTTTTGACCACACAAAATAGAAATACATGGTTTTAATAAAAAAAAAATTAATTAATAATAGACTAAAATTATGTAAAATATATGTATTATGGGTGTGTCTATTAATTATAAATATTAAGATGTTTATGTCCATATAATACTTTTTAATGCGATTTAAATAAGTGTGAGATAAAACTTATAAATACCTAGAGATTATTATAACTAATAAAAAGTGAATAATATTGAAAAATATTATTTACTTAATATATGAAAATACAAACTCATTTTTTTTTTTAAAAAAAAAAATAAAGTTATAAATTAAAAAAAAAAAAAAAAATAAAAAAAAAATAAAAATAAAAAGATTAAGAGAAAGATAAAGATAAAGATAAAGATAATTAAACTATAATTATATAATATTAAACATAATAATTTGAAAAAATGGATTGTAAAAATGCTGAAACTTTATTAGGTACATTACATGAAAAATATGAAAATAGTGCAATCTTATCTTTAAGTGGTCTATTTATTTTTGTTACACTATGTAATATGTTCATAATGTACCGTTTATTATTAGATGTTATTCCATTCCCAATAGGAGTTACATTTTCACAATTATTAGTTGGTATGATGTTAGCATATGTATTGGGTGGTTGTGATCTAAAAAAAGTTAAAGATGAAACAATTAATAGAATTGGTGAATATGCTGTACCTGTTGGTGTTTATTTATTAATGTTTACTATTGCAAATATTCTTCTTAAATCTACACCAGTAATTGCAGTTTATCCATGTATATTGGCATTAGCTGTTGTATTACATCATATATTCAGATATTTATTTTGTGATCAAAGAAATCTTTTATCTTTAAAAACAGTTATTATTACAGCATTATCTTATATAGTTGCTTGTTTTGATGCTAATCTTGTTCCACCAACATTATTGGGACTTTCAATATTATATGCAATATCATCAGCTATATTTAGAGCTGTATGTTTAGAAAAAGCTCTTCATATTACAGAAAGAGATGCAAATAAATTATATAATGTTCAAGTTTTTTGTGGTGTATTTGTTTTATTTTTTGCAACTATTATTTTTGAACCAGAATTCTTTTTATCAGTTCAATCAAAGAGTTTTTCTGAATTTTTATTATCTATTGGTTGTCTTGTAACTGTTGGTACTATACCTTTTGTTAAAAATATTATTGCTAATAAACTTGTAACATTAGGACAACAAGCACCATGGAGATTTTCTGAAATTGTTTCTGTTGCATTATTTTTTATATTTGGAATTATTTTCTTTGAATGTGATATTACTATTACAACCGTTGTTTCATTTTTATTAGTTATTATTGGAAGAACAATGTCTATGGCTGATATTATTAATAATGATAAAAGAAGACATCATCATGGTACACATAAAAAACATCATGAACAAAAAAATACTCTTGCCTTTAATGAAATTCATGATGATACAACTTCACAAATGGTAGAACCACCTATGAAAGATATGAGTATGCAAAATAGTCCAAATGTATATGAAAGTGATCATGATTCAGAAATTGAAAATGAACAAGAAATGCAAGATATTAATTTAGATATTGATCCTGAAACTGGAGTTATTCAACAAGAAAATGAAGAATAAATAAATACAAATAATATAAATATTTTTAATTATTAATAATAATTTAATAATTAATATTTATTAATTTAAAATTAAAAATATTTAAAGAATTTATATATATTATATTTACATGTATACATGCATTTATATATGTTATTTATATATTATATATACATGTATACATGCATTTTATATATATTATATATATATTATATATTAGATGCATGTATACATGTATATAATATATATATAAATTTAAATATTTTTAATTTTAAATTAATAAATATTAATTAAATTGAATTTATATTATTTAATTATCAAATCAAATATTTAAAATATAAAAATAAATTTCAATTATTAAATTATTTTTATTAACATATTTAAAGAAACTTTAAAGATAAATTATTTCAATATTGCAATTGAAAATTTGATTTTTACCAACAAAACAAGAATAAGAAAAAAAAAAAAAAAAAAAACAAATAAATTTATTTGTTTTATTTAATAAATCCTAAATTAATACTTGCTTATCTTAATAAAATTTCTATCTTATTTAATACATTCCCATCATAATACATTATCATCATAATACATTACATTCTATCTTATTTAATAAAGTCAAAATTAAAAAAATAAAAAAAAAAAAATTAAATAAAAAATAAAAAAAAATTTAATTAGAAAAACAAAAAATAAAAAACAAAATAATAAAAAAACAAAAAAATAAAACCATAAGTAGGTTTGAATTAAAATAATTATTTCTTTATTTAGTGTCAATATTATTTAATATTTAATATTTTTGTTAAAAATCAATTTTTTATTCTATTTTATCTTCTTTTAATATATTTGAAATTATATTTTCTTTTTGAATATTAAATAATTCTTTCATCCATTCACCAATAAATATTAATATAGAAAATTGACCTATTAATAATATAAAATAATATACATTTGAATTTAATCTATCTTGATATATCCAAAGAGATCTTAAAAAAAATAAACAAGAAAAAGAAATAAACCATATAATAAATGAAATTAATGAAATAATACTCATTTTTGAATTAAATAATGTAAAATAATCAAATATTATTAATAAAATAATAAAAATATAATTTATTAATGTTGGATTAGATTTAAAAATTATAATTAAAAAAATTTGACTTAATAATACTTTTATAGGAATTTTAATATTAATTATTATATTTATTGAATATAAAAATAATAATGAATTTAAAATTAATTGAAAAAAAAATTTAAATCTTGGAATAATTGTTGACATTAAAAACCAATATATATTAATATAAGGATTAAGATCTTTATTATTATCCAATAAAAAATTATTTATTATAAATTTTTGATAATATGTATTAAAATTTATATTATAAATTATATTATATGAAAATAAATGTAATAAAAAATATGTTATTAAAAATAATAATGTAAATTTTATTAAAATTAGAAAATTTTTTATTGAAATTAATTCATTATATAAAAATTGTTTAAATATTATAATTTGTTGTTTAAAATTATTACTTTGATAAGAATAATAAAATTTTAATATATTAGAATTTTGTATTAAATATATATATAATAAACAAGGATATAATGTTATAAATTGATTTGGTGTTAAATAAATTAATAAACTAAAAAATATTGGTAATAATTTTTGAATTATTTTATTATGATTATTTGATATCCATAATAATATTAATAATAAAAGTAATTCAATATGTAATCCTAATGAGAGTAATGTACTATTATAAATTGAAATAGGATTTAACCAATAAATAATTATTAATAAAAAAATATTATTTTTATAATTATTTATATTAATTTTTGATTTAGAAAATTTTGATATTAAATAATAATTATTATATAAATAATTATACAATAATAATCCTTGAATTATTTCAATAAATGTTATAATTATAAATATTAATATTTTATTATATGATATTATATTTTTACATATAGATGAAAATATTGATAAGAATAAAACAGGAAAATTATTATTTTTAATAATAAAATAATTATAGCCATATTCTTGAAATATACAATATTCAAATAAATCATTATATGTTAATCCAATAATATTAAAAAAACCATTATTATAATCTTGTATATTAATATCCAGAATAAAAAATGATAATGTTTTTATAATAATAGATGTAAATATTAGAATAATAAATTTATATTTCATTTAAATAATTTATTTATTATTATTAATAATAAATATTAATTTTTTATTTTTTTATTTTCTTTTTTAATTTTTAATAATTACCGGTATAATAGAGAAAATTATAGAAAAAAAAAAAATGAAAAAAATAAGTATTTAATATATTAAATATAATAATTATTATAAAATATTTAATTTTTAAGATATTATTAATATATTTTAAATT
The DNA here is from genome assembly GCA_001593455.1 of Cryptosporidium baileyi. NCBI lineage: Eukaryota > Apicomplexa > Conoidasida > Eucoccidiorida > Cryptosporidiidae > Cryptosporidium > Cryptosporidium baileyi. The sequence continues at coordinate 6,393 of JIBL01000006.1, forward strand.
TAATAATACAAAAAATTTTAAAAATTTTTAAAAAAATTGTATTTAAATATATATTAATTTAATTCTAATAATAATTAATAATTATTATATATTATTCATCTAAATTAATATTAGATCCAAACTTAAGATATAAATCTACTTTTAATTTTGACATTTCTTCTTCAATATTTAATAATTCTTTTGAAAATTCATCAATTTTATTTTTTAATTGAGTTTTAATTATTTCAATTTTTTCTGTTGCTTCTTCTTCTGAAGTATTATAAAATGATTCTCCTACACGTATTCTAATGAATTTTAAATTAATAATAATAATTTGCATGTGGATAACGGTATTAATAATAATGATGATGATAATGATAATGTTTATTATTATTATTTAAATTATAATAATGATGATGATGATAATGATGATTATAATATATATATATATATATATATATATATGTTGTATATTTATATATAATAATGACAATCATCTTTATCATCATCATCATTATTATCATTATCATTACCACAAATAATTTAGATAATAATAATATTTATAAACTTACAATAATCCTTCAGGATCCATACAAAGTGCAATTTCATCTAATGCATCATCTTGTGTTTGAAGATTTTCCTAATTTAATAATTTAAAATAGTTAATTTAATTTAATTAATAAATATAATTATAAAATACCTTAATTTTTTCAAGTTCACTTTTAATTTCATTTTTACGTGTTAATAATGAACTAAATCTATTAATTTGTTTTTGATCTTCATAATCCATATTTATATCATTAGAATTTTTAATATCACTCATTATAAATTAATTTATAATAAATGTTATATATTTATAATATTAAATAATTGTAATATTTGAAATATTATTATTTTAAATAATAATAAAATAAATTATAATTTTTTTTATTTATTTATTAAAATATTGAATAGAAATTAATATAATTAAAATAATTGTTTTATTTTTTTTTTATTTATTTTATAAAAATATGAAATAAATAATATTTTAATAATGTGCGGCATTTATTAAAATTAGTATAAAAGTGATTATTTTATTTCATAAAAAAAAATAAAAAATTTGAATAGATATTAAAATTTAATAATAAATAAATATAATGTTTAATTTAATAATTTAAAATAGAAATATGAATAAAAATATGAATAAAAATATAATTAATGAATATATTAAAAATAATATAGATATTAATAATAATAATTGTTTGAATAATAATAATAACAATAATTTAAATAATAATAATGATAATGATAATAATGATAATACGCATGTAAATAACGGTATTAATAACAATAGCGATGATGATGATAATAATGATGATGATGATGATGATTATGGACCATCTTTTCAATATTTAAAAAAAGAAGAAAATTTAAATAATGAAATAAAAGATAATTTTATAAAAAATAAAATAATAAAATTAGATAATGATGATAAATTAGAAATAGATAATATAGACAATAATAATAATAATAATGAATTAAAAAATTTAGATAAAACATCATATATAAAAGATGATAAAAAAGAATATGAAGAATTACTTAAAAATCTTCCAAATACAGATTTTTATGAATGTAGTTTTATGCATAAAAAACAAGTTACTCATATATTAACTAGTTCAAAAACAGGTTTTATTATTACAGCTAGTATAGATGGTGTAATTAAATTTTGGAAAATAAATTTTATAAAAAATAAATATAATGAATTAAATAATTATTCTAATAATAATCATTCAATAGAATATATTAAAGGATTTCAAGCTCATAAAAATGAAATTTCAGATTTAGCAATATCTAATTGTGGTTTATTTTTAATAAGTATTTCAAAATATGAAAATAATTATAAATTATTTAATATAATAAATTTTGATATGATTTCTATTGTAAAAATACCTATAAAACCAAATAAATGTATTTTTATTAATTCAGATATAGAAAAAAATGCATCATTTATATTATATCCAGAAATAGCAATATCAGAATTAGAATCAAATAATATATATATATTACCATCAAATGGTAATTCAATTAATAATATGGATAATATTCCAAAATATAATAATCATAAATATGAAATAACATGTATGTGTTATTTACCAAAATTAAATATAATAATATCAAGTGATATTAATGGTGGTATAGAATTTTGGAATCCAAAAACAATGATGTTACCTAAAATAGATTTAAATAAAAAATTAAAAATTAAAAATAAATTAGAAAATAATATTAATTTTAAATATAAAATAGAAACAGATTTATTTGAACTTGAAAAAAATAAATGTTATGCAATAAATATGACAATTTCAAATAATGAAAAATTATTAGCAATATATTCATCAGATATAAAGATTAGAATATTTGATATAATAACAGGTAAATGTATAAGAATATATGATGAAAATATTTCAATATATAATAATTATCAAAATGATCCTAATTTTAAAATTTATCATTTAGATCATATTGAATTTGGTATACGTTGTACAATAGAAAATGAAATATTAACATCAAAAGAAAATAATTATAAAACAATTTGTTTTGATGATTCATGTAGATTTTTAATATTTCCATCAATAATTGGTATTAATATAATAGATATTATTAATAATAAAAGAATATCAGTTATTGGTAAAATGGAATGTAATAAAAGATTTATTTCTATTGGTCTTATACAAATACATCGTAATAATATGAAAGATTTTATTAATAATAATAAAGAAGATGATAATAAATTTTTAAATGTTGAATCTATAATTGTTGCATCATCATTTAAATCAAATCGTATTTATGTATTTTCACGTTTTCTTCCATTATTAGAAAATGGAGAAATTAATTTAAAAAGAGATATATTTAATGAAATACCAACTTTAGAAGAATTAGAAATACAAAAGCAATTAGAAATATTTTCCTCTGAAAATAAAGTTAATAATAATAAAAGAATTGCAAAAAAAATTATATTACATACTAGTAAAGGTGACATTACTATTGAATTATTATCATCAATAGCTCCAAAAGCATGTGAAAATTTTACTGTTCATTGTTTTAATGGATATTATAATAATTGTATATTTCATCGTGTTATTAAAGGATTTATGATTCAATCAGGAGATCCTACAGGAGATGGTACAGGTGGAGAATCAATATGGGGTAAAGAATTTGAAGATGAAATATCACCAAATATAAAACACGATAAACCATTTATTTTAAGTATGGCAAATGCTGGACCAAATACAAATACAAGTCAATTTTTTATTACTACTGTACCATGTCCATGGCTTGATGGAATACATACAATATTTGGATATGTTATACAAGGAAAAGAATATGTTCAAGAAATTGAACATGTTAAAACTAATCAACATGATAAACCAATTAATGATGTTTTTATTGTTTCTACATCAGTAATATTTTAAATAATAAAAAAAAAATAAAATAAAATAAATTTTAGAAATTAAATATTATAAAATTTTTATTTATTTATTTAATTTTCTTTCCATTTAAATTCACATTTTACACATGTATAAAAACTTGTCATAGGTTCATCAGCAGATCTAATTTGTAATTGAAAAAAATAGGCTTCAGAATATGAACATTTTGGACATATTGCTATAATAAGATAAAATTTAAGAAAAAAAAAATAGTTTTTAATATTTATAAAATATTTTTAGAATATTATAACTTACCCATAGTTTTTGAACTTGCAATTTCATTCATATCAACCGATGGTTCTTCTATTTTTTTTGGAGTAAAATGTGTTATTTTATTTACCTGATTTTTTATTTTATTTACATATGGACATGTAGGACAATAAAATGCCATTCTTTCTTCATGTTCTTTAATTAATAATATATTATGGCAATGATAACAAAATTCTACCATATCTTTTTTTATATTATTGTTTAATTATTGTAATTTAATAATCATTTATTATTATTTTTTTTTTTCTTTTTTTTTTTTCAAAAATATTTTATCAATAAAATAAACTTGTCATGGCGCTTTGACATATAAATAAATATGTTGTATCAAATATTAAGATAAAAATGCAAATTGATTAATATTATATAAATAATTCTAGAATATGATAAAAAACAAAAAATTATCTAAAGAAGAAACTAGACGTGAATTAATTGAGAAACATGTTAAATTAATTGAAAAAGGAAACTTAATTTCACTAAAATTTCAAGAGAAATTGATCGAAAATAATCAATTATTAAATGATGATATTAAAAATAAAATAAAATTATTTTTAAGACCTTGTGATTTAGAAGAAATTTCTATTGAAAGAAGTGAACAAGGAAAATGTGGATGGTTACAATGTAAAAGAAATATTTCAAAAGATCTTTCTAATTCAAAAAATCGTTGGATGTTAGATAAAAATCAAGGGCATATAATTGATACATCATTACTTAAATTATTTTGTTCAACTAATTGCTACTATTCATATTTAAATTTAAGTTTGATTTTAACAGATTCTCCACCTCATTTAAGAATTGATATTTTAGATGATATACAAAAATGGTTAAATATAAATACATTTAAAATTAATGATTTTAATTTAAACAAAAATGATAATATTTTAAATAAAGATTTAGATAATAATAATTTGAATAACAATTTGAATAATGATAATAATATAAATAACAACGGTATTAATAATAATAATATGCATGTGGATAATGATACAAATAATAATAATAATAATAATAATAATAATAATAATAATAATAATAATAATAATAATAATAATAATAATAATACAAATAATAATAATACAAATAATAATAATAATAATAATAATAATAAATTTAATATTATTCAAGATAAAAAATTTGAAATAAAAGAAATTATTAAAACAGATGAAGATAAATATAATAATATTATTAATAGAGAAAATAAACTTAAAGATTTATTGAGAAATATTAAATTATATAAAAAAAATGAAATTGATTCCAAAGAATTAGAAATAATTAAAAAATTTGAATATTTAGATATTGAATATAATAATGAAAAAAAAATAATTTATAATTCTGATAATTTAAATGAAGATGATGAAACTCAAGATAATAATGATTTTTATAATGACGATTATATTCAAAATGAATGCAATGAATATGATGATGAAAGTGAAAATGAAGATGAAAATGAAAACGAAAATGAAGATGAAAATGAAAATTATACATATAATAATCCAGTAAAAGTATTAGAAGATAATAGTGAAGAAGAAGAAGATAGTGTATTATTAATGTCACAATTTTATGATAACTTATCTCCTGAAGTTGTAATATTAGATTTATTAACATCTTTAGTTTCTCAAGAAACTAAAGACTTTATTAATAATATGGATAAACATATAAATTTTAAAAAAAATTCAAAAGAAATTCAACAAAATGAATTTAATGTTTCACAAAATGATAGAAGAAATGTTTTAAGAGATATTATTTCAACTTTTATAAATTCTATTGAATGGATTTCATCTACAAGTACATTAACATTTATTATTTATCAAATTTTAGAAACATTTATTTTTCCATTTCCAATTCCCAATTTAAAACAAAATTGTATTGAATTGTTAATTTTTATATTAATTGAAATAATTACTGACAAGAATCACAAAAATATAAAATATAATTCAAATTTAATAAGTGATGAAATTAATGATCAAATTAAATATTGGATGAAAAAAGTAGGTAGTAAATACGATAAAAAATTTATTAATAATATCAAACTTCTTTTTGAATATTAAAATTCACTACTTTTAAAATTTAAAAAGTTTGTATCTATTATTTATTAACCTGTACTATTGCAATATTTAAATTTTTTTTTTTTTTCTTTTAATCTTTTTTTATGCACCACAACCTGAACCACAACAACCAGTATTTTTTGATCTATAATAACTCGAATCTAAATGTAAACGATCTCTCTGATTTGTACCACGTCTTCTAGATGAAAACATTGATGTAAACCAATCAAAATTCCAAAATCTTCTTAATGAAGATTGTGTATTTGATTGATAATTTCTTGTTATTACTGTAGAATTGGTATTTGTTTTATTTCCTGAATTTTTATATTGTTTTGCTCTTTCTGCTCTAACTGCAGCTAATTCTTCTTCCATTCTCAAATTTTTGTCGATAAAATTCTCTTTTTTATTTTTAGATGTTGGAGTTGTTTTTGTATTTTGTTCCAAAGATTTTAATGTGTCTTTAATAATTGTTTCATTATAAAACTCCTTCTTTAATATCATTTTTTGAGTATTATTATCTACACTATCATTATTTTCATCATTTAATTCAAATCCTACTGTAAATAAATATTCTTTTAATTTTTTTGATTCTTCCTGTGTTAAATTTGTTCCTATTTCTATTAAAAAATCTTCTTTTCCACCTTTATTATCCACATCTTTAAGAATTTCGCGAATATTTGATATTGCATCCATTTTACTCTATTAAAATTTTATAATTATATACTATATATTATATATACATTATATATATACACATACATATACATATATTTATTTATGTATATATATATATATATAAATATATATAAATTTTTTTTTCCCCCTTTTTTCACTTGTTTATTTCCTCAATTTTTTCAAATAAAATCTGTTAAATCAATTTGTGCGCTAAAAGAAAAAATATTAACTAATTGATCTAACCATTATCTAAAGCAAATGAATATTCATATTTCAAAAAAAAAAAAAAAAAAAATTAATATATTTAATAAAACGTTATAGAACAAAGTAGAGATAAAAAATTAAAAAAGTAAAAAAGAAAATATATATATTTATACAATTATGTGAAAATTAAATCAAACAATTTTCAAAAAAAAATCCATATATATGATATATATACAAATATTAAAAATAACTCATTAAATATAAAGTAATGTAATATAAGAATTTACTTGTAAGAAAAA